>JASAND010011858.1:0-20749 GCA_030248195.1 Trissonchulus latispiculum
TATGTCTAGTAATAGTCTGGTGGGTTCGTTTGTGGTTCGTTAGTCCTCCAGCGCTATGGGTGCTGTAGTCGCAGGTGTCACATTGGTACTTCCCTTTTAGTTGAACAGAAGGATCGTCGTATTCTGTTCTGCGGGAGCATCCATTAACGTGGTTGGAGGGAATGGTCCCGGTGTCATGCCCACAAAATAAGCAAACATATTTAACGTTTATTAGCGTAGTATGGTGTTGTTGTAAATGTCTTTTCAGTGAGAATATTTGGTTTCTGGACCCTGAAAAGTGATGGTCAGTACATAGCGGACAGGCAACTTTATATGGGCTAGGGTAATACGCGACTAGTTCTTTGGTGGAAGCATCCCCCTGAATGTCCCGAAGAATCGGTTGCAATGCTTTTAGTTTTGGCGGTCCTCCTCCTGTCAATTGTGGCCTGATTGGACAATCTAAGCCACTTCGGAAAATGGCTGCACTGGTTTTAGGCTTTCGGTTGTTGAAGGTACGCATGACTTTGCATGAGATACCTATTCGAACAAAGAAAGTCCTAGCGAGAAGCAAAAAGGCAAAGTATAATGTTTTTAATAGAGAGCCACAGATTATTAGAGTTAAGTGAATATCTTCCAGTGTTAATGGTGGACGAGGAGGGCCATTCCCTGGAAGGTGGCAGTCTATGATTCCAAAAAGGTAGGATCGGAATAATGTGGATGGCAGGATGGGATGTGGGGACAGTTGAGTTCCCTTAGGCCATGAGTGGGAATTCCATTGAAGTGATGGATCAGCTAGGAATCTCGTACCGCTGCACACATATGTCGCAATTGGAGTTTTGATTTCTCCAAAGCTAGTGTGTGCTGTGCAGTTAACGAGAATAATGGCTTGGTTTGATCTAAGAGTTTGCATGGTGCCAGCCGTTGTTCCTCGAGAGAGAGGTTTGAAGTCTAGTTCATTAAACGTATAGTGACAGCAGTTGGAGCCACCGTCTGACACAGCTTCGGGCCATTTTAGGGTGTCGCCAGGCGGAGCGGTAGCGATTTGCCCGATCGCAACTCCAAGCCCGGAAATGATGTCGGCAGGCGAAGCACCGACGGCTTCAAGCCCGCGGAGGGTGTCGCCAGGCGGAGCGGTAGCGATTTGCCCGATCGCAACTCCAAGCCCGGAAATGATGTCGGCAGGCGAAGCACCGACGGCTTCGAGCCCGCGGAGGGTGTCGCCAGGCGGAGCGGTAGCGATTTGCCCGATCGCAACTCCAAGCCCGGAAATGATGTCGGCAGGCGAAGCACCGACGGCTTCAAGCCCGCGGAGGGTGTCGCCAGGCGGAGCGGTAGCGATTTGCCCGATCGCAACTCCAAGCCCGGAAATGATGTCGGCAGGCGAAGCAGCGACGGCTTCGAGCCCGCGGAGGGTGTCGCCAGGCGGAGCGGTAGCGATTTGCCCGATCGCAACTCCAAGCCCGGTTGTGATGCCGGCAGGCGGAGCGACATAACAGTGTCCCATGCTGACTCTGAGCCCGCTGGGAGCTGCAGGCGAAGCCGCCAGATAATGTCTGTTGATTGCTTCGAACCCGGTGTAGGAGATGCTCAGGACTATTAGCATAGAAATTCTAGGACGATATATTTTTAGTTTCAATATCGCCACTAGAACCCTAAGCTTGATTTTGGTTTTTGTCTTTGGCCTTGATGGTTCCAAGAAGGAGCAGCGATTATCCTTCCGATTTCCAAACTGTCCTTCTTTTCCCCTTGATGTAGTGTCGTTGTTTCTGTTGAGACAGAATGGTGCCAGGACGCAAAGCCAAGGAATCAGGGTGACTGCAATTTGTAATGTCGAGCCCTCCTGATTCCCTGGATGCATTGACTGGGCAACCATTCTGGTGACAGATGGTGATTTTATCAGACAACAGATCATGATGGAGAATATAATCAATGTAATTACACTGTCTCTTATCATTTGCTTCCATTTCATTATTTCATTTAATCCCGTCGATTGCTTTCCTCTACCTGACATGGTTGTATCTTAATCCACGTAAAAGTAGTTGGGATTAGAAGCAGATGATGCAAAACTGCGCAACAAATTTCCCATTTCTCGGGGAAAAATCCACAGCTGTGTAGTTTTTCTGGAGAAATTTTACACCGGGGGAAAAACTTCCACTTTCTATTCGTGCACTGCTTTGTATGCACGGCCAAAGAACCAGTAGTTTTTTACTAAGTCAACTAGTAGTTGACGTTTGCGCTGCCGACTTTGTTTTATCACCAATTCATGCATCATAAACAAAGAAGGGTTCATAATAAACAAACAGAAATCCGGGTGCCCCTACCCGGCCCATGGAGTTAGTTAGTTCCAAACGATACAACCTTATTTCAATCGTCAAATAGTTTGTACCAAACGGACGGTAGCTCGTTAATTCCCACAAGACTAATTTTGAAAAGAAAAAATCGGAAACATCCTTATACCAAGAGTACATAATAACTAAGAGTGTGACAAGCGTCCCACTCTTAGTTATTAGGCTGCAGACATCATCTGCACAATAACGGCCTACCCCCCACAACTGAGTACCTGGTGACCCCCCCCACAACTGAGTACCAGGTACACAATTGTGTACGAGCACTTGCATGTATGTTTACATGTTGAAGCCAAAAACATTCTATCAACAGCTGGCCATCTTTGAGCTTCAACATGTAAACATACAAGCGAGTGCTTGTACACAATTGTGTACCTGGTACTCAGTTGTGGGGGGGTCACCAGGTACTCAGTTGTGGGGGGGGGGGTAGGCCGTTATTGTGCAGATGATGTCTGCAGCCTGATAACTAAGAGTGGGACGCTTGTCACACTCTTAGTTATTATGTACTCTTGCTTATACTAAACACGAAATCGCCCATTTACTCATCCAAAACTCCTAACCCCTGTCCCACTCGACCAGGAATTCCTTAAAATAAATAAAGCTGGGCTCGAGTACATAATAACTAAGAGTGAACAACCGTTATATGCCGGCTCCATAAAGAAAACCGTCCTAATGCAGGATATGGGTATCGGGATCCGCTAAAGCCATCCCTTAGTCCCAGCCTACTTGACTGTTTAGACGTTTATCGGCAAGAAAATGTTGAACACTACTGCTCACTGGTCAAATGGACAGCTCAGAGCTTCAATTTGCAGGAAATACGAAGCAGGTCTACGCTTGCGAGTCTAACACGGTTATGGTGCGTTTATACAAGGCGGAGATGATACTAGCAGATAGTTTGTTCATAATCCTACATTGTGTACTCTTGCTATCTAATCTGCACTCTGCCTTAAATAAAAAAGGACTGTTAGCTTTAATAGACGTTATACAATATTAAAATACAAAACTTAATAACCAAACTATAGCAGAACGAAACATACATACGTACATAAAGACACAGTTACACACAAAATACACCAGTACACGTACATATGCTGATACGCAACAAGATAGAAAAGCAAGAAATAAAGAAGTAAAAAACCGAAACCACGCAATGGCCCAAACACTTTATGCCCTGCCCACAGTAGATAGAAAGTAGTATAATTAAAAACTACAAAAAACTACAAAAGTATATAATTATGCATAAGACGAAAAATACATAAATTCTGAAATTCAGAGTTTAAACCTATAATGCAAGAATGCAAGAAGAAAAATTCTACAAATTCTTATAGCCTAACTCCGCACAAAAAATTTGAAACAATGTTAAAAGGTGCTATAAACAGTTCACGTGTAGTTCACCTCTTGGTGTTAAAAGTGTTAAAAAATTTTCAACTCTACTCTTCACTAACTATTTTAATAGCACGGGCACGAAAACGCCAAAGATAAAACATCAGGTATATAAGTGAACAGTAATACAGAATCAGTATTGTTACCAAAAGTTTCGTGCACAGTGACACACGTTTACACACAGCACGTAGTAAAAAAGGATAAACCTATTTAAATACTAAATTGTCGTGGTCACGTCAAAACACTGCAACACATAACGCAGTGTTGACACCGCGTTAGTTTTGTGAAAAAAGTGCATAATTGCTGCAAAAATAGGAACGAAATTAATATCTCGCAATTCAAGTTACAAAATCTCCTCCTAATACAGACAGGCATTACGTATTCTGTTATGCTTTATGTATCACATAAAGGAGCTATTAAAAAGGTGTATTATACTTTCAAATTTCACCATAGCAAGACAGCAAAAACAAAGAGGCAGTCGAAGAACTGGAATCGGCACAAAACGTTGTCCCAATGTGAACCACTCCTCCCACCTCACAAAACAGTACGTAGTTGGCTTTTTCCTAGGAAAAATTTCTGGGGGATTCCCCCAGATCTGCTAGGCACAGATTTCTGGGGGGGGGGGAGAAAGGGGGAGTCTGAAAAACCCTTTTCAAAAAATGCTTAAAATAGTTCTGGGGAGGGCGACCCGATTTCTGCCCACCTCCCTGCAGGGAAAAAAATCCAGAGAAGGAAATACCATGACTACAAGACTGTAAGTATGTACTGTACAGCGCTGCTGCAGCAGCACGATAAAAACACCAACTGACCGACCAGTGAGCGATCGCAATTAATACAAAATCTGCCTTCCTCCACAACCATCGAGAGTTTCGCGACATCATATTTTGTGGTATGCAACGTTCTTTCATTCTTTAATTTAGCATAATCCCAAGCTTTCGACCAAGGGGCATGTCGTTAGCGCGAATCATTGATAACAGAGAGCTTGCCAGCTGTCACACTCAAATCACACTATAATTTCGTTACAATTGAAATTACCCATAGTTTTCCAAAACTTTTCTGAGTCTGGGCAAGCACAGCAAGCCGGTTAAGAATTTGCTGGTACAAATACAAATTAATTGGTTTTTTCTGTACAAATCACAAAGTACAAAAAGCCAATAGTTAACAATGGTAATACTACATTGGTACATAATCACTAACACGACTTGAACAGTGTTATATTACAAAAAACCGACCACAACAGAATTATAGTGCAGGTGCAACAGGACCCTAGGAACAGAAATAGCTAATAAGGTGCAATTAGTGCAAGTTTTGCAGTCCTTGCAAAACCGCTGCAACACTCAACGGAAATAACGTTTATTCCCTGTTGATAGCCGATTGGCCTTTTCTTGCCAATAGAGCTGTTAAATTTTGGATCACAACGTTTCGCCCATGTCTTTACAAGAAAAGGCTAATCATAACAATTAGAGATAGATGAAATGGCGCAAAGACAAACGTTCGCAAGTGAGTCTTGATCTCGAAAGAGAACAAGGGAGGAAGGATGTAAGGAAAACAAAATAAAAGAATACGTAAGGAAGAGTACACAAAAAAGAAGAAATTTTTACCAAACTAAAAGAATTGGTGGAAGTCAATTAATTTTAGCAGGACTACGGATTATAACTGCCTCTAATGTGGTATCCATGTCATTCAACCTAACCTACCGGCCATAGGACAGAATAAAAATCAGTTACCCACCGACAATTCAACTCAGCATAACACAACACAAGCTTCTAATTAAAAACAATTAAACAATTAAATTACAATGCTGCAGTGCGGACCCTCATTACATTTATGCACAAGGATATGAAACTCAATTTCAAATGCGGCCCATATACGTACAATTTTGACAGCAGTTTATAATTAATGCTATTTCAAAGAAAAATGAAGCGAAACTGATCCATCCCTCTAAAAAATTTTCAGCAGCCACAAAAAACTAAATTTAAACACTTGAGGAAATTCACTGAAAAGGGCGACTGAGGTACCAACCAATCGGTTCAGAAGAATTTTATGGTGTTCTTCCCTTTTTGCTTCACTCGAACATGCAACTGCATGCGTATGTATGGGGCCTTTTCACGCCCGCGTAAATTAAAACTAATGAAACTAAGCTAGCCTAACAGTATTTAACAGGTTTTAAACTAGTGCACTCGCAGAGCACACAAAAAGATTACGTTTAACTCATTTAACGCATCCGTTCAACCAGTAGCGTAGGTACAAAATATTTTCAGGGGGGGCGGTTTTGTCCGAGGACTTTCGGGGGGGGGGGTAAAATTTTCCCGTTTTGCGTAACATGCACACTGTGCATTATACTGCAAGTTGTCCTATTAATTCAAAAGTCTTCTGTGGTACAGGTTTTCGACTGGTTACAACTGAAAGAGAAATCCTAAGTCCCAAACGGGGGTCTGGGGGGCAGAGCCCCCCAGAAGTTCAGAAAAATTTTTAAAATTCGCCATTAAACGCTACTGAAACATTTATATAATTCTTTATAAATGATTTATCAATTGATTAACAAACAACATTTTGTACCCTTATTTGCTATTTTCTACGTTTACTGTCTTGTCCGAAAACTGAAACTTATTATGATGCTCCCATTAAAGAACTGCGTATTCCGATCATATTAATCAATTATGCCAAGGCTGATGATGTTGGGAATAACACAAATAACAGCAAAACTGCAAAGCAACTTATATACAAGTAACAAAAATGCTCCGCACAAAAGAGGATAATATGTGTGTGTTGGCTGTATCGTATATATATCCTTTAAATTCCGGTTGAAGAAGTAAAGACAAAAGTTTCATGGGCACGTGACGTTATTTGGCACAGCAAATATTGGTGGATGGTTCCATGTCAAAAGTTGCTCAGCTCACTTAGGGCTTTCATTTGATACCAAATTTGACCACTTTTGAAAACTTTCATTTTTGACCGAAAATCGCCTAAGTCCCCACCCCACCCCACCACAGCACTCTACAGCCACTTTGAGCATGCAGTTCTATGACAAAAGTTGCTCAGCTCGCTTAGGGCTTTCATTTGGTACCAAATTTGACCACTTTTGAAAACTTTCATTTTTGACCGAAAATCGCCTAAGTCCCCACCCCACCCCACCACAGCACTCTACAGCCACTTTGAGCATGCAGTTCTATGACAAAAGTTGCTCAGCTCGCTTAGGGCTTTCATTTGGTACCAAATTTGACCACTTTTGAAAACTTTCATTTTTGACCGAAAATCACCACTTTGAGCATGCAGTTCTATGACAAAAGTTGCTCAGCTCGCTTAGGGCTTTCATTTGGTACCAAATTTGACCACTTTTGAAAACTTTCATTTTTGACCGAAAATCGCCAAAGTCCCCACCCCACCCCACCACAGCACTCTACAGCCACTTTGAGCATGCAGTTCTATGACAAAAGTTGCTCAGCTCGCTTAGGGCTTTCATTTGGTACCAACTTTGACCGCTTTTGAAAACTTTCATTTTTGACCGAAAATCGCCTAAGTCCCCACCCCACCCCACCACAGCACTCTACAGACACTTTGAGCAAGCAGTTCTATGACAAAAGTTGCTCAGCTCGCCTAGGGCTTTCATTTGGTACCAAATTTGACCACTTTTGAAAACTTTCATTTTTGACCGAAAATCGCCTAAGTCCCCACCCCACCCCACCACAGCACTCTACAGCCACTTTGAGCATGCAGTTCTATGACAAAAGTTGCTCAGCTCGCTTAGGGCTTTCATTTGGTACCAAATTTGACCACTTTTGAAAACTTTCATTTTTGACCGAAAATCGCCTAAGTCCCCACCCCACCCCACCACAGCACTCTACAGCCACTTTGAGCATGCAGTTCTATGACAAAAGTTGCTCAGCTCGCTTAGGGCTTTCATTTGGTACCAAATTTGACCACTTTTGAAAAATTTTATTTTCGACCACTTGACCCGCCACCCGACTGACCCTTCAAACGGCAAAGTGGAACCAGCCCAGCAAAATAGGTACGTCGGACGGCAAAACGGATACCGGGAATGAGCTGGGCACACCAGAAAACCCCTATAGACAAAGTTTTGAGAGGCCAGGTAGAGCCTACTATGGACCTCCAGGAAGCGGTTTCCGACATGACCCTCCAGACGGCAAAGTGGAACCAGCACAGCAAGATGGATGAGTCCTACGGCAAAAAGGACACCGGGAATGAGCTGGGCGCACCAGAAAACCCCTATAGACAAAGATTTGAGAGGCCAGGTAAAGCCTACTATGGACCTCCAGGAAGCGGTTTCCGACTTGACCCTCCCGACGGCAAAGTGGAACCAGCCCAGCAAGATGGGTGGGTCTGACGGTAAAACTGACTGCGGGAATCGATTCTCCGTGCCAGAAAACCATTGTATGGAAGATTTGAGCGTTCAAAGTTAAATAGATAGCGAGAAATTTCGATTTTTCATTTTTCGAATTTTCGCCATCTTTGACGAGCCACTGTGGTCGCTAGGGAAGTGATAGAGAAACGCAACCTGGACCGTTAGTTAGTTCAATATATGTAATTTCTGAATATAAAAAGAAATCAGCTCCAGCTCGTAACGTTCGACCTGAGCGACGACCACAAAAATGGTCACTTTTCGCTATGAGCCGACTTTGCGGCGCCACTGCGGCGCTGTGGCGCAGCTGCGGCGCAAAAAAAGTTGTGATTCTTAAATTCTTTAGAGGGTACTACTAGACCCCATAGCCCTTTAGGTTGGCCCACCGCTGCAGATCACGTGAAAGCGGCGAACATTATGTACAATACAACCATCAAATAGGAGAAACCGGAAAAAAAACATCGCCGCCATAACCGGTCCGGGGCGCAACTTTTTAACGGTAAGTGATACGGGGCTGAAACTTCACAGACATACTAAACTCGATGTGCTCTACAATTTGCGCATGAAATCTGCGCAGGGTCTGCGCAGGATTTTGCGCAGCTTCTGCGCAGCTTATTTTACACTGTCTCCAGCCACTTTTCACACATATTATAGGGGTCGCTGCCGCGACCCCTATGATACAAACATTTGTTAGCATGTTTAATGAAAAATAATATTTTTGATAATCGACATAACCAAAATTCGCACAGGAGGCGCGAAAATTTTTTAATGGTGTAGAAGATGCATCAATATTGAGCTAATTTAAGCATTAATGTATAATTTGCGTATGTGTCTGATAAAGTTAAACGCCCGCGCTCTGCGCGGGCGTAAAATTTTTCTTTTGCCCAATTTTTTCAGGGGGGCAAAGCTATTATTTCGGGGAGGGCGGCCGCCCCCCCCGCCCCCCCCGTATCTACGCTAGTGCGTTCAACTCACTGGCGTGAAAAGACCCCCTGGGGAAAGTACAAACAGAAAAGAGCATAGAAAATCCCGAATTGAATAATAATCAGCTAGGGATAGGAAGTTGATAATTGGAAATCAGTGGAATTTGGAGGTAAGGGTCAGAAGATAGGGGGCGCCGGGAAGAAACTCCAAATTCCATAGAGACCACCCGTATTCGTAGATGTGTGTTTATCTTTTACCATTGGGCATAGGCTTGTCTATGATTTCCTTGACCCAGCCGGCAAAGTCAACCTCAATTGCCTTCGCATTCGCCACAAAGGGATGCGCCTGCAACAGAGAAAGAAAACAAAATCCACAAATATAAAAATCTTTTCTAAAACTATTACGGAAAGATTGTCAGCCAACAACAAAAAATTAAATAAATAAAATGGTGTAAATAAATTTTTTCAGCATTAAATATCTTTTGTCCCAAAGGTAATCTCTATATGTTTATCTCTTGTAAGGGAAAAATTGTTCCAAAATTCACATATTGTCTAGCTACAGTGTTTTCTGCCATAACACCTACATAACTTTTCATTTTCATTGACTGCGTTTGCAAGCTAAGCTATCCCACGAGACAGTATTACGCAGATAACAGCTGAACGTATACAACAATACGTATGCGTGCGCAATTCGTAATATTAATCCAAACTTTGAGTCAAAATCCGGTTAGTAAGTGTGCAGCCGTCAGTCAGTGAGACAAAAAATATATAGAAACAATCTTTCTATCAATTTATTATTGCAAGGCCAACATAACTTTTAATAGCCGGTATCGTCAAATACATATATACGAAGAAATGCATTTTAAAATAAATTTTGCCGAGAGTTTTTAGGACTCGTTTAGCAAAATGACAACAAAGAATGGGATAGCTTTCAAATGACTTGACAAAAAAACAGAATTATACAACGGTTTACTACAAACGATTAAAATGCAATTTAGACAGAAACTTACAGCGAGGGAAGGCAGGTTGGGACGCTCTTTTGCATTTTTCTTCAAGCTAAAAAAAAACAAAAAATATATAAAAATAATGGAGAGTCAATGTTATTAGAACATTAGAAAATGAAAATACCCATTTTATGAATATATACCTATTAGCCGGACTCTTTAAGATAGAGATTTGGCCGGAAAGCCATTTTGGCAAAACTACGATATTTTGTTTCGAACATCGATTTCTCAAAAACTACTCGACGGCTTCCGGAGATTTTCGACAGAATCGAAATTCGTACTTCTGCGGAGGGACGTTTTTCTTGGTTTGGCCTAAAACTTATCGAGTAGCAAGAAAACTCAATGCGAAGTTACGAAATTTTGTGTTACCGTGCATTTGGCCGATTTTCTCGAACGTTAAGACCTACTGAGTCAAATCCAAAAAAAACGACCCTCGGCCCATACGTCCTTCATATAGTAGCACAAAACGAACTTTTGGCAGATTCTTCAGTTTTGAGAAATCGATGATCAAAAATTTGTGGTCTATATTCATCCTGTTAGACGTCAGCATGTCAGAAAATCTGCTATTCTTTGCTAGTAGTTTTGCCAGTTTTGTAAGCTCATGTGAATGTACAGATAATAAGCTTTAAAACGATGCACAAAGCTCTTTCCAACTCCCAAAATTGCGAAAGTTATAGCGTTTCAAAAAAATCACCACAAAAGCACAGCACAAAAGGATACCACCACCTTAACTTCGTTTGGCTCACCATTTGTCCACAATATCAATAAGCTCTTTCGAAAATGCACCCTTGGGCAGATATGGAGGCGGCTACAACAGGAAAACAGAAAAAAGTGAAAACAATCAAACAAACAATTAGAAAACAGTTTTTCCGGCTGCTAAACGGCCAACTCATTCGTCAGACCATAGATGCCAATGCTTTGACTAAGACTAGTTAAAAGTTAATAAAAATTGTCAAAAAATAGTTCCCCCTCTCACTTTCTTGTCCCTCCCCTCCCCACACAAAATCGAGCTAAACAAATTAGTTCAACGTCAACCGTATAATAGAAGTCAAAGCAAATGCGTTTAAAAAAGTGACACAATTAATTGTACATTAATTGCATTAATTTGTTACCTCATTAACAATATAGTCCAACAGTTCAAAGATAGCCATAGGACTGTTCGGGCCGTCTTTGGCCGCTGCCGGACTGTAGCCTGAAAGAATTAGAAGCTCCAATTCCTGACCAGAAAATCACGTTAAAAACTAAAATATTTTCATTAAGGCGGAAATCTCGGGGGGGGGGGTTTCTTAACGTGTAAACATACAACGCTGACCGTTTTCAAAAATGGGTGTTTTTGAAAAATAAAATACTATGTAACTTGAGCTAGGAAAATCGTACAGAAATAATTTGCATATCAGCGTAGATCGAGATCTTTTGAACGATTTAAAAATTATGTAGTTAGGTTCAGGCAATCTCTTACAAATCTGGCAACAACGTAAGGCATTTTGAAGAAATAGTGAAATTCCCAGAATTTTCGTGGAAAGGATGTTTTACTGCCGGTTTTGTAAGAAATTGCCTGAAGCTAACTACATATTATTTATATATATCGTTAAAAAGATCTCGCAACGTTTCTACGCAATATAATGATATAAAAATTGTTGTAGTACGATTTTGCTGGCCCAAGTTATAGTATTTAATATGGCAAAAATGCCCGTTTTTGAAAAATGTCAGCGTTCCATGTTTACACGCTGAGAAGCCCCCCCCCGAAGATGTCGGCCTTAATGTTTCGAGCATATTGCAAGCTGATTCTAGTAGGAAAAGCTGAGTGTTTTACTCTTCCTATTATAAACTCCTGATAATGTTAACAAAACACTTGGCTGTTGGACTGAACAGATCATATCAGAGAGACACAAAACAAAATAAAATAAAAATAAAATTTAAAAATTTAATTTTTGCTACCACCTACCAGGGGTTCTGAGCTTTGAACTGGGGGACCGGGTCTGCTTTGCGGTGACATCACTGATGATAGTGTCCACTGAGACGTTCAGGATATCCGACAGCTCCTTTGCACTCGGCATCGGAATTGGATACCTACAATTATAATCATAGCCCCTAAGCTACGTTTACAGTAAACAAACAAACAAACAAACAAACAAACAAACAAACATTACTTTAACGGCACTGACTGGAGGAGCAAGGCCGCACCCAGGGGGGAGGGAGTGCAAGGGGTCTAGACCCCCCCTTTTGGGATGACAAAATGAAAAATTTTTGCTATTTTTATGGCAAAAACAGCTATTTTTAAAAAATTTCGCGCCTTCGGCAAGATAATTCACTTTTTGCAAGATATAAACGTCCAATGTACTGTTTTTGGGAAAAATGCAAAAATTCTTCAACTTCTGGGGGGCTCCGCCCCCCCCACCCCGGACCCCTCATTGCGTTTTACCTTGGACCCCCTTTTCAAAATCCTGGGTGCGGGCCTGTGTGGGAGGGATGTGTTTTACCTGCCAAGGGCCATTTCAACCAGGGACAGGCCGAAACTCCACACGTCCGACTGCACTGTATACTCGTTACCCTGAAGTCGTTCCGGCTAGAAACAGAAAACAAACAAACAAACAAATATATTACAAAGTGAAAGACAACAGAAAAAACTGAAAATATAAACGACAACAACATGGTCCTATAGTTGGCAGTTGGGCTTCAGTACAGATGAGATCAGGGCCGACAAGGCTCGGCTCGGCCGCCGGTCCGCATAGCTCCCAACAGAAAAAGCCCGGCCCTGTGCGGCCCTGCGAAGCCCTGGCGTTTTACACATATTAATCTTTTCCACATATACACTTCACAATTCTAAATAACTGTGTTTGCTTTCAGGAATTAAAAGTTCTTGTTTTTCCTAAGTGAGCCAGCATGTGCCTAATATTGTTTGAGTTTACGTATCGTTTTCTAAAGTTTGAGTTGACAATGAGTTCCTGTCAGTGAATATAGGTCTGCTTAGGTCGGATATAATATAGGCTGATGGGAATGTTGGGAAGTCACGATATATATGTGTTGGCTAATACATAAGTTAAACCAAAATTATGTAGGGGCGCGATACATAATATGGGTTAAACAGTTTTTGTTCGGATGCAGTTCGTATTCTGTATATACGTACATCCATAAAGTTCGACAGGCCGAATACATGCATATCCCATAGAATTTTTTCGCAGTTTATTTGACAGAACATGACTTTGGATCCCGAGTATAATATAGTAATGAAGAAGACAAGATTCCACACGTCTTAGAGCTTCGTGGAAATATTTTTTCAAAAAATAAGGGTTTTTCAGGGTCGGGCAGACCTTAAATAAGGGCTTTTCAGGGCCGGGCAGACCTAAAATAAGGGCTTTTCAGGGCCGGGCCGGGCCGGGCCGCGTAGACCTAAACGGCATTCAGGGCCGGGCCGGACCAGGGCCTGAAATTTTGGCACAAGGCCGGGCCGGGCAGACCTAAAATTTGGTAAGAGCAGGGCCTGAAAATTCGGCACTGATCTCATCTCTAAGCTCCAGCCAACTAGATGTGACTGTTAATCAATGTGCGCTCCTTTCCTAAGGAGAAAGTGCCGGGTTAAATCAAAGCAACCCCTTAAATAGATGCCGGAGTGGACTCAAAAAATCACCGAAACATAATTATGGGGAACTGCAATCCCAATACAAACTAAGTACAAAGTACCAGCAAAGACGCCCATTGCCAGGACGCTTGGATATGAAAGTCTGTCGCTCACGTATAAAGCTTTAAGAATAGACAATGTATTGATTGACTCCTGTTTAGTTAGCTCAGTTATGACAGTATTGTGGAAAATATACGCCAGTTACGCAACTTTAGTCAAATTTTTGATACAACTCTTAGTTTCTACTCTTACGATCGCTTCAACTTTTCCTACCCCCCCCCTCCAATTTTAGATCAGGAGAAAATCGACCTACCGACATATAGGACCGGGTTCCCACAAAAGTGATGGCCGTACTGTCCGTCAGTTGGCCGGAGACGCCGAAATCGCACAGCTTAATCTCACCCTGACTGTTGACTAGGATATTGGACGGCTTGATATCTGGAAACAGCAAAAACACCAACCAAAAATATATCCTTCACTACGACAGGAAATTTTTAACAAATTTAATAAAATTAAATCAACAAATTTCCACCTGACTTAAGTCTCTAGTGTACCACAAATAAATAAAAATTCAAAAGAATCAACAAAAATTGGGGCGGGGCTGAAAGAGTAAAAAGGGTTAATACCTCTATGAACGATGTTCAGTTTTTCCTTCAGATACACCAGTCCAGTGACTACCTAAAAATAGTAAGCTCTATAAAAGTTTGGCATAAGAATCTTAAAAAACAGAAACTTAAATAATGCACGTGCACGCTCATCTGCCTATACACGGTCCCCTAATTGCGTCACCTACCCCTATTTTAGGCAAAAATAAGTGGGGGACGAGCTGGGGGGACGCCCCCTCTAGTGGGGAGAGGTCCAAAAGTGGGAGGGCGGGCGGGGACTAAAATGGGCTGAAAATGCTAAAAATACAGTATGAATAGCCTGTTTTCTACACGTACTGTGTTATAACTAAGTTAGAAAGTGCTTAAGAATTAAGTTTTACAACCAAATGAAAATACGATTTTGACCAAAAATCCTGAGAATTTGGCAATTTCTAGGCACCCTACGGTGCGTGGGAGGAAGCTAAAAAACTGGGGGTCGGGGCAAAATGAGGGGGCGGCACTAAAATAAAAGTCACACACACACACACACACCCACACTTTGGTCCTCTAGAGAAATATAGAACAAGCTCTCTGTTTATAACCAACGTACAGCGTGTCCAATTTTGGCCAGTTTTGGTTCCGAGATCCGTCCAGCCTTCTTCATCACAATGTCCAATGATAGGCCATCCTACAAGGAAGAAGGAGAAGAAATTCTTTTGTAGTAATTTTATGAGGGATTCTTGGGACAAAAATCTGTATTTACGTAAATGATCATTGTAAGAACAAGCGAATCCATTGGCTCTATCCTGTTTCGGGCCTGGGCTCTGCCTTAGTAACTACTGGATGCACACATATTGTGTCTTTTTGTATTTGTGAAAATGTAAGCAAAAGCCAATTCCTGACAAGAACAGGTCCACGCAAACACGTGCTTAACATTTAAATACGAGCTTAACTACGTATGAATCACAAATAGAATGGAAAAAATGGAAAAGATTACCAGAAAGTACCCCAGAAAAGATACCACCAATAGCGTTTCTAGCAAAAAACTATTGAAGCTACCAATGACTCAAACTTGACCCGTAATTGCTGTTTAAGAAGTATAGAAATTATGAACAAAATTTGTATCTGTGTACCATATATTCCATACAGATAGAAATCTCTCCATCGGAATAGAATGCACCATAGAAGCCCACAATGTAGGGACTGTTGCAATAGTGAAGCACTTTCAGTTCCTTGATAATCTGATTACGGGTCTGCGGTTTCACCTCCAAATGAATTAACTGAAAAACAGTATAATCTTTTGAACACAATTTGTAATTAGAGTGGAAAGTAGGGGCCCTGAATTATAAAAGTGGAGTAAAAGTGGAGTAAAACTGCGAGCGACAAAAACAACAGAAAAGTCAGCTCCTCAAAGACAATACTAAATAAGAGTTTCCGGTGTTTTGGAAGTTTTTACCAAAAATCTACAAAATTTTGTAATTTCTGAGAAAACGCGAGTGGGAAGTGATGACTTGGCCGGCTAAGTCTCCGTCTGGCACATTGAAAAGTCTCGGCTCTGGACAGGGACAGAGACCAGAAAATAATTTTGGAAATATAAAATTTCAGCAAAACTTCCCAAATCAATGCTATGAAAACTAGAGGTGCGGAATATTTATCTTCCTACGTAAATCTCAAACGGTGCATGAAACTGAGCCTAATCCACGGCTGGCTGGAAGTTGCAGTCTCTCGTCTCCCTGAAATTCTGGTCTCGAAGAAAACCTACCTTTCTCGCCATAATTATCCCAGAAGGCTTATGGCGAACTTTGACCACGGCACCGCCATTCCCAGCCCCCAGTTCGCAGATCGTTTCCAGCTCTTCTCCGTTCAGTTCTCCGATCTGGAAAGGAAATATATACATAAAGACATTTTCTGCAAATCATCAGATCTCCCAAAAATAATTGATAAAATAAACGGCTGGAAGGAATCTTAAAAATTTATACTGTTCTGGCTTATGTTTACTAAGGGGGATTGGGGCACCCCAAGCGGCACCCCCTATAAATTCCGGCCTCCAAACATAACACAAAAACTGGCATTTTTAGTGGGAGGAGGGATGGTCCCCCACTTTTCGATAAGCCCCCACCCACTTCTTTGACCAAGTGTCGAAAAATTAAGTTTTTGAGGTCAAATTTTCAAACCTTTTCACACTTTGTAGCCAATTTAAGGACTTCTATACAAGCTCATTTTAAGCTTACAAAACAGCGATGTTTTGCGTTGTTACCATAAAAATGCTAATTTTTCGATAAAAGTTTATGCATTGCATATTTACAACTTGGGCAAGGCTTGTCCCCCCCCCCACTTTTCATAGGCTTATCCTTACTTCCCCCCACTTTCAAACCTTATATAAATATGCCAGAAAAAATGGCGAAACTACGTACCATATTGTTGCCTTAAAGTGCCACTAGTCGAATTTTTAATGAACTTCTAGCTATATAGTTTAGCTTAAAAACGCGCGTAAAGGTAACCATTATTAAAGAATTTTCGCATTTTTTAACCCATAAAATATAAAAAATTAGCAAAAAATTTCTAAAAATATGCCACCCTCATGTCGAGTGGGCCTCCCAGCGATGGCCGCTCACAACAATCGCCTAAAAATGAAGAAAAAATTGACAACTTTGTTCTTAACGCCGCCTTGTCACGTCAGTCTTGTAGGAACATTTCCCGAACCTGCTCAACCTTGCCGACTAAATCTCGTAGACTGATTTAGCAAACGGTCACCTTCACAAAAGCAAGGCAGCAGTCCTAGGTAACGATGCAACACTGCATATATTAAGTACAACTTATTTATTTACATCCATAGATCATAATAACATTACTAAGCTCAAGCGTAATAGGTAGGGTTCGCATGAGAAAATCTACCACCTAGCCCCGCATCCCACTGGGTGCTGTTGTCATTTTATTACCTTCTCCTTCTGTATGAACCATTCCTCCATTCGCTTTCTCTGCGAGTCGCTCAGGGTGAGATCCTTCAGCTGCTGTTCGATGCTGAACGGACTGCTCGCTGACATCCGACCTGAACCATCGCCGCCGCCACCACTAAAAAAAGTACGTACGTATATACCTTAGAACAGAACATGAAAAGAAAGATAAGACTATCAACGCAATATTAGCAATCCAAAATACGTAAGTATATTCTTCCCAATTTAAACTTTAAACACAATGGAAATTCTTCTGATGGCTAAGTAGCGGTAGGTAGAATAAGTACAATATAAGTTCATTCATTCAGCAGACCTTGGAATTACACTCTCATCCAACATGAAGACATCTACATACAGTAGCAAATAAAATAAAAGAAAATCTTATTTCTGCCTGTATTTTTAGATCATTCGAAACTAAAAATAGAAAATTTTTGGTTAAAATGCTCAATACTTGTCAGGCCAATCTTAGCTGATAACACGTAACACGTTTCACCGTTTCCGTTAATCCTATTTCTGCCTGTATTTTTAGATCATTCGAAACTAAAAATAGAAACTGTTTGGTTAAAATGCTCAATACTTATGTCAGGCCAATCTTAGGGGATAACTCGCAGCACGTTTCACCGTTTCCGTTAGAAGATATCGACATGATAGAAAATTTCCAGACAAGATTTTCTAAGCGTCTGCACCCAGCTTGCAAGCAATGATCAGCAGCGGTTGGAGATATTAGCTCAACAGTCCTTAGAAATTAGAAGACTATAAACTAGCCGAACCTCAAATGAAAAGAATATGTTTTAACAAAATTTCCTTAAGCTTCTTTCTTTTTCTTCACGGAATTTTTCTCGTTAGCACCCAGCATCCGATTGAGAGGTCGTGCGTGAGAATTAAGACAAACACGCTGTACAAGAAAGCCCACTAAATGTTTTTATACTAATATAATTAATGAAACCGGGAACAGTTTGCCTAACAGTGTTGTAAATTATCCTAGTATTAACGCATTTATACATACATTGGATATGGCTAAACTCAAGAAATTTATTGAAAGCGTATATATATACATATATATATATACATATATGTATATATGATGGCAATAAACTACGTTGTTTGTTAGTTTAAGGAAGAGCAGAATTGGACTTACTCTTCTACGCTGACATTTTCTGATACAGTCGCCGGTAGACTTAAATTCAGAACGTTTCGCGGCATTGATAAAAAATGATATTACATGCAAATAACAAGACCACTACAAAATATTTGACAATATAAACGTCAGTTATGCAGGATAATCGTGATCGGTCGACGCTTTCAAGGCCCTGTTGCAGAAAAGTTAGGTAAGAAATTATTCGTGATTACGTATATATATACGTGGTTCGAGAGGGAAGTCAAAACAGGATTTAGTGAAGGGATGTTCGCTCAAACGTTTTAAACCGTCTAAAATAATAAACACAAGCCTAATTAGGACGATAATCTGGGCTTATTCTAAACATTTTTTCTTGGGGGGGGGCACCCAAAAACTCCGAGGGGCAAGGAAATTTTATTGGGGGCAAAAATTTTTCTAAAAATATGCTAGAAATAGCGCTATTTTTCTGGCACGTACTGTAAAAGTTGATTTTTATTGCAAAAATAAGCAGATTTAGTGTTAAAAAGGCAAAAACTGAGTAAAAATTTTTGAAAATTTGGCCTTCTGAGCGATTTTTCAGGGCAAAATTTGGTACCAAAAGGGGCACCCACTTTTTTGAGGGGAGCGATTTTTGGGGGAGGAAAGGGTGTTTATGGGGGGCCCAATGTAGAATAAGCACAGGATATTAATGGTGCTAAAAAGAATAGTTTGCGTTATTAGGCCCATAGGTGTACCACCTGTTTGGGTTGGGGGGGGGGGGGTGGGTAAAAAGTCCAAATCTGGCTTGGGGGGTCTAAAAAATCGGAAATTTTGAAAAAACTGTACCCAAACTGTACCCAAATTTGTTTCAGCTAAACATGGCCCTTTTTTGACATAAAATTTACTATTTTCGACATAAATTTACTCGTATTTAGCGTTTTAACTATTTCCAGCCAATTTTTTCAAACAATTTTTGAAAATTTCCAAAAATTTTTGCAAAAATTTGGCATTTTTTCTCTTGTTTGGACCCCATTTTAGGGGGGGGGGGAGGCGGGTCTGAGCTCGGCTTGGGGGGGGGAGTAGTCGAGGTCGGGTATGGGGTCTGGCCTTCTCGTGGGGGGCGGTCTCACAGGGGGTAAACTGCAGCCTGGTACACCTATGATTAGGCCATTTTTGGTAGTATATATATATACATAGTTTCCTTTGGGTTGGGGGGTGGTATCCCCCCCAAATTGTCGACCAACTTTACCCCCCCATCCAGATTTTTTGATTTACCCTCCCCACTTTCGGCTACCCCCCAACGATTTTTGGTCCCAAAAAGTTAGCTAATTTTGGCTGAAAAATGGTCATTTTTTGAAAAAGTTTTCTCAAATTTTGGCTTAAAATCGCTTTAAAACGGTGCAAAAGCTCCTAAAACGTTAAAAACAAGCATTATTTTGAAGAAAAAAGGGCTAAATTACAGGAAATTTTGCATTTTTGGCCATTTTTCAAAATTTCTGAGGTCCAAATTCTGGGGGGGGGGGTTCGGGGCGTACCCCCAATGCCCATCACATTTCGTGGGTCGACCACCAAAATCCCAAGATTTATCCCCCCGAGACCCTAAGTTCCAGGGAAACTATGTATATATGTATACGTAATTTGTGATGTCCGAACTTGGGGAGGCAATCGCACATACGGCGCGAAAATTGCTCATAGTTTGGGCATTTTTAGGGTAAAATTGTCAAAAAGTTTCACAAGAATCCATATTTTTGGCTTAAAGTTTTTCTAATTGTGAGAAATATATACAAGTTGTTAGCAATATTATGGACATTCTGGCTCAATATTGACCTTATTTTGGACTTGAAAACAGACTGGAAATCAAGTTTTCAAGTTTAAAATCACTGCCTAATGCCAAAATTACTTCAAGGCTGCATATTTCTGGCTTAAAATGCGACTTTTGGCATAACAATAGAAAAATGAATTAAATTTTATTTCATTAAATGAAAATTTAATTTAACTTTCTTCTTTCTGATTTAAGGCGAGTGTGGGGAGTCGTTTGAGGGAGCGCCCTCACCACAAATCTCTGTGTGGCATTTTTGGTGGGGGGGGGGGGTGCCCCCACTCTTCGGTTCCCCAACTTTTCGGCACCCCTCCACCCATAGGTGTGTTAGGGGGGGTTGGGCCCCTCCCCCCAAATGGAGGGGTCGCCAACCCCCCCCTAAAAATTTTTTCCTACCCCTCCCCCAAATCATTTTTTTCAGACCCCTCCCCGCTAAAAATTTTCAAACCCCTACCTAAATTTTAGAAAATTTTTAGCTAAAAATTCAAAATTTTTCCAAAAAAATTCAAAAATTAGCGAAAATTTGCTAGAATTCGCTTAATTAAGCTAAAAATCGTTAAAAATAGCTGTAAATTGAGAAAATTTTTCTATGTTTTAACGAAAAACAGACTTTTTTCGAAATTTTTCGCCGACCCCCCCAGAAAATTTTTCTTACCCCTCCCCCCCAAATCGATTTTTCGCGA
>JASAND010011860.1:0-70802 GCA_030248195.1 Trissonchulus latispiculum
CCTTAGATTCTTCAAATTCGGCTCACTGCTAGTATTTAGCACAACTAGCATTGCCGAAAGTGTGAAAGCGACTGAGAAATGAATGCAGGAGAGCGCCCCATGCAGGGGATAATTGTACTTATAATTATACTTCCATTATCGGGATCATGCGTATAAAATTTGGAACGATTGTGCAATTTTGGAGAAATCTGGGTGAACATACTTTGGATGGCGTGCTATATCCTGACACAATTTCAGCACATGAGAGCACGTGATTGGATAGCTACCATTATGGCTTAAAATTCGAGATTTCATACAAGCTCCCTACGACACTTCGAATGAACTACGTGAAAGAGCATAGAAAGAGCATTAAAACGATGTGCATATCTCTTCGGTACGTGGTTTCTATCAAAAGTTACAGGCGGTTCAATATATGGCAAATTTACGTTGACCATTCCCATTGCGTATAGCAAAGTAATGACTGATCCTTCGAAGATGAATTCTGTAGCGTTTTTCAGGATGCTTTTATGTTGATTTTGTTTATTAGTTTATGAAATACACTATGGAACTTATTAAAAGCACAGAATATGCGAAAACAGAAGCGATCTGTGCGAAATTTTTTAAAATAAATTTTCTCATGAGCGCTGCAGTTAAACTTTTCAAATTTTGCGTGTACGTTTATTCGAGCGGCACGCAGGGGCATGTTATCATTTATTGTTTAAAACATAAATTTCGTGAGATATTGACTTCCAAAGTTTTTGAACATTCATAAAATACTCAAAGTAACACAAATCGAAAATGAAAAAATACCCCTGTATTAGGATCATTTATACATTTGTTCAAAATTTGAGCTACTTTTATTCATCCGTTAATGAGTGACAACATTCTGAAAATTTGAAACCATCCCTCCTGTGTAAGTCGCACACTAAATTCTTCAAATTCAGCACCTTGTTAGTATGTAGCGCACCAACTACCGTTGCAGAAAATTTGAAAGAAATTAGACGAAAATTTAATGCAGAGGAGCCCGTACCGGTAATGGCAGCGCCCCCTTAACGTGCTGGTTTCCTTTCGCGTATTTTTTACTCATAAGACTTTAATCCTTTACGCAAATAGCTAAACTTGCTAAATAACCTATTTTCGTTTTAACATTTTGGGACCAGTACCGGATTTTCAGGCTAAAAGATAGAAAGCTTCTGTTAGCCTTAGGCTCTCAGTAGGTAGACAGGACACGGGATTGGTTGTGATGGCTGGAAAGATGACACGAAAATGAATATTTTTGCTTTTACAACCTTCCTGCTATCTCCAGTTGTTAAGTCATTATAAGCAGAAAACTGTTTTGAGGGTAAAAAATGGCCATTTTCGAGGAAATCAGTTTTTTAAAATTACTGCCAAACCTTGCCAACAATTTTATTCCATTTATACTCAATCGATAAAGCGTCCATATGCACATTTTATGAATGCCTACTAGCCGGACTTTATAGCTTTCAGCTAGAGATTTGGCTGGAAAACCATTTTGGCAAAAATGCGGTTATTATGTTTTGAACATCGATTTCTTAAAACCTACTCGACAGATTCCGAAGATATTGGGTAAAATAGAAACTATTGCGGAGGGATGTTTTCTTGGTTTTGGCTAATACGTTCGCAGATTCGAGAAAACTTAGTGCAAAGTTTAAAAATTTAGTGCTTACGTGCATTTTTCGAATTTTCTCAACCGCTGAGTGATACTGAGCAAAACCCCAAAAAACGTCCCTAGGCCCTTATGTTCTCTCTATGATAGCGCAAAAAGAAATTTTGTCTGGTTCCGCAGTTTTAAAAAATCAATGCTCAAAAATTTTTGATCTATATTTAGCCGTAATGTCAGAAAATGTTTACTAATTTTTTAATAATTTCGTAAGTTTTGTAAGCTCATATGAATGTCCTCATTGTAAGCTTTAAAACGATGTATAAAGCTCTTTCCAACTCCCAAAATTGCGAAAGCTATAGCGTTTTAAAAAATCAACACAAAATCTCTGCACAAAAGGACACCACCACTTTAAGGTGGTGATTCCCTTTGGTCACATAAGGTTTGCACCATTATTACTCATTCATTACTTGGAGTTAAGAAGCCATTTTTATATCAAAATGTAGCTTGACATTTTCTCTTTTTAATGCATACCATGAAACTAATGTTGCTTTTCTAAAATGTTTTTTACACATTTTAGAAGAAGTATAATCTTCCAGAATTTTTGCAGACTCAAGTAAATTTTTTCGCGAGACATCGATTATATCATTCGATACCTCCATCAAATAGCTGGGGACGATTTTTTATTTATTGTGAAATCGCTCTTCGTCTTAGAGAAATAAGCTGAAATGTGTGCGTAACCTGTATTTTGCCTACATTTTCCAAATTTGTCAAGCGATTACTTTAGCTAGAAAGCAGTAATCGGGGAAACTAAAAAATCGTCCCTGGCTATATTTGTGCAGAACACATTTTGTTCAGTAGCAGCCCTCCAGCTTGTATGCTGAAGGCTCCACAATCTTTGGAAAAAATTTGTCGTGTTTCTGCAAAAACTACATTTTTTATGATAGCAGCCTACAGGATAGCAGTTGCAAGACGATCATGCGTCGGATAATTTGTCCCTGTGAGACCTTCAGATCGGCGCCCTTAGTTTGATTTTACGGCTTGCGTAGTTCAAGAAATGTTGGATTATTTGATTTCTGCAAAAATGACAAGTTTTCGACGCCAAAACAAGAAAAGCGGCTATATCTCACGATAGAGAAAAGCTAGAAAATTGCTTTAAAAAGCAAAAATGTGAAGCTCAATGAGATCTTTCGAATGACTATAGTCATAACTGTATAGCTGCTGCCAAACGTTCAGAAATTGGGAAAAACCACTCTGACCGGAAACCTCGAATTTTTGAATCGGGATTGCGCGGAGGGTGTTAGAACGCTAAAAGAACTTATTTCGGAAAGTTTCATCAAATTTCATCTTGATTTACGCCGTCAACCAACAATGTGTGACCAAAAGGAATCACCACCTTAAGAAACTTGGCAATTCTACAATTTTGCTACGACATATATATTAGTTGGAAATCACAAGATGAACCCATAACTTCCAGTCTATTTCCAAACGCTAGATGCTACTTCAAAAATGTATTTATTTCCCGCTGAAAATGCTAAACAAATCGCACTTTGGCATGTTAGTCATTTGGCCCAAAACATTTCCAAAAACTGGGTCGTTTCTGGTCCTGTCCTATAGCCGGGTGCTTAAGCCCGGTTTAAACTTGTCCGTTTGGCCGTCTGTCCGTTTGGGCGTTTGGGCGTAAGAAAATGTTCAACAATGCTCAACTTTTCTTACGCCCAAACGGACACCCGCATACGGACAAACGGACAACTTCATTTCAATTGAGTCTACGCCCAAACGGTCAAACGCCCAAACGCCCAAACGGACAAACGGACAAGTATAAACCGGGCTTTAGGTTCCAAAAGCTGTAGAGCATGATTGGCTAGTGGTACAGTTTTAGTCTTAGATGACTCAAGTATTCTTTTAATGCTGTGCCTCCGGATGTTATTATCTCAAAAGTGGTTGAGTCAATTTACGGTGACAAAGTGCTTGTGATTTTGTGCTAGTGTATTCTGTGTTGTATTTACGTTGCGCTAGCTTCACGGCGGTGGCGCAGTAGACAGCCGTGGGCATGTCCGCTCACTAAAACCAAGCAGGTACGAACATAAAATATTAAGTTCCAGGAAAGTAGTGGATAGGATCTCCGGTTTCGCTAGACTTTTAATTTCTTAAGATTGAATTTTTCTAAACCTGTGCAGGCAGGAGACAAGTCAAGTGCATCTTTAAGTTAGACTTATGATAGTATTTCTAGTGAGATTTCGAATTCTTAAAATTGTGGCATATTTGTCGGGCTTAACGCATTTTGGGAGGCGGAAGGCAGGGGAGGCGGAGGGGAGTCGGAGTGCATGAGCGGAGCGTATATCAATCATCATCATTAGGTGTGGTGTACCCATAGTTTCCTTTTGGGTTGGGGGGGTCGGTGCGACAAACTTTACCCCCCTCCCCAGATTTTTTGACACCCTCCCCCAACGTTCGGCAAACCCCCCCTAGATTTTTTGACACCCTCCCTCACTCAACTTTCGGCTACCCCCCTCCCCCCCCCCCCGAACATACGTAGTTAAAGTTTCCCTGGTACTTAGGGTCTCGGGGGGGCTAAATCTTGGGATTTTGGTGGTCGACCCCAGAAATGTGATGTGATGTTACCCAGACCGAATACCACACGAAGCCCATTTCTAGAAAACAATTAGAAAACTTGACGATTTGTTTTCTGATTGTTTTCTTATTTTTTTCTGATTTTTTTTCATTGTTTTCTAAATGTTTTCTAATTTTTTTCTAATTGTTTTCTATATTTTTTTCTAATCGCTGCGCCACTTTCTGATTGTTTTCTGATTTTTTTCTAATTTTTTTCTAGTTTTCTTAATTATTTCCGATTTATTTCTCACAAAAAATGTTCATTTTCTTATTGTTTTCTAATTGTTTTCTATTGTTTTCTAAATTTTTTCTATTGTTTTCTGATTGTTTTCTAGGACATTTTCTATGCAATTGTGGGAAAATTTTCTCATTGTTTTCTAATTTTTTTCTGAATTATTTCTTATTGTTTTCTGATAATTTTCTAGCATACGTGGAATGCTTTCCTGCTCAATACCTAATCCTTCCCGCTTTTGTATATATAGTCAGGCATTGTAATAGCTGAATCATGCTTTCCCTGATGGATGGAGGGTGGATAACGTGCAATCGAATTGTAGTCAAACCCGTATATATTTGTCTGAAAGCCGAAATAAAGTATATAAAAGTAATTAAATAGCCAAAGTAGACCCATTTTAAGGCAAAAATTGAAAATTAAGCTTGAAATAGCACCATGTTGATTTCGACCCTCTGGCTTGGACCACCCAACCATATAGGTGTAACGGGGATTTGGTTGGGGGAGGCACCCTCCCCCGAAATTTTGGGGGCGGGCCCCTTTTTAGACCTCCCCAAAACCTTCCCACAACCGCCCCAACCCCCCCCCAAACATTCTTCTATTTTTATGCCAAAAATCGCATTTTCAGCTATCGCTAATGCTAAAAAACATCCAACCATGAAGTCATTTTAACATTAGACAAGAGATTTAAACTCGAAAACTTGATTGCCAACATGCTCCTAAGTCCAAAATAAGGTTAATATTGAGTTATAGAGTCCATTATACCGTTAAAAAAGTGTATTTGCCGCGGTATATAATAAACACTTTAAGCCACTAAAGAATTTTGCCAAATTTTCAGTAACAGTACCCAATTTTTGGCCATTTTTTGCGCCCCGGCGTCGAGTTTGAGTCGAGATGGCCGAGTGGTCCAAGGCGCTGGTCAGAAGTTCCGACCTTACGGTCGGTGGTTCGATCCCCAGGACCCACAAAGCTTTCTCGACTCTAGCCAACCCAGCTATCCATCCTTAACTGGTCGGTAAATGGGTACCACTACGGTGGGAAGGTAACAGGAGTCTGTGCAGAAGGGCCGGCCCCCCTTCATCATCATGCAGTCATCATTTGAGGTGACACTCCTGGCTCTACGGCTGAGAATCCGGGGATCAGCACAGGCACCCCATGTCCTGTGGCAGGACGGAGATATCTCCTGGGGTAAACCTTTACCTTTTTACCCGCGACTACCCCCATAGGTGTGTTAGGGGGGGTGGGGGGGGACCCCCCACCAAAAGTCTAATTTTGGCGACCATCCCCGATTTTCAGATTTTTGCTACCCCCCCCCCCCCTATTTTTGGCCAAAAAGTGGCCAAAAATGGCATAAAATCGAAAATTTAGGGGGGTCCCCCCATAGGTGTAACGGAGATTTGGGGTGGGGGAGGCTCCCCCCCAACATTTTCTGGGGGGGTCCCCTCTGGCGACCCACCCCCAACCCCCCCAACCCTCCCCCAAAAAAATTTTTCATTTTTTATACCAAAAATCGCATTTTCAGCCGTTTCTAATGATGAAAAACATCTAACCATAAAGTATTTTAACATTAAACAGTGGTTTTAAACTAAAAAACTTGATTGCCAACATGTTTCCCAGTCCAAAAGAAGGTCAATATTGAGTCATAAGATCCATAATAATACAGTTAAAAACGTGCATTTCTCGTAATAATAAACAGTTTAAGCCAAAAATTTCGACATTTTTGAAAATTTTTTCAAAATTAACCCTAAAAATACCCAATTTTTGGCCATTTTTCGCGCCTTCGGCGCGACTCCCCCCCCCCCCAGTTGGGGGGGGGACGTCCCCCCCCCCAAAAAGTTTTGGGTGAGGGTTGAAAAAAGGCTTGGGGGGGCTACCCCCCAACCCCCCCCAACCTTACACCTATGGTCCCCCCACCCTCCGTCGGAACCCCCCCAGAGTTTTTGCCCAGCCACACCTAAGACTACCCCCCCAGTTGGGAAAAGAGTGCCCGAGAGCCGCCGAGAAACCGACCGGGGGGGCTAGCCCCCCCCCCAATTACACCTATATTATATATAGAGATGCACCGGGGCCGCCACTACCGGGGCCGGGGCCGGGGCCACCTTGGCCCCGGTAGGGGCCGGGGCCGGGGCCTAGAAATTCGGGGTCCAAATCGAAAATTTTCAAACATTTTTTTTAAAAAATTTAAATTTTGCAATAATTTTTGATATACAAACGTTGCTATCGTTATTTTCATTCATATCAGCGCGAAAACAAACGATTTGTAACAGTTTTTGACTTTCGAAAATTCAAAATTTTGGTCAAAAACTGTCAAAAATTTACAAAATTTTGATAATTTTTGGCCCCGGTCGGTACCGGGGCCTGACCACCGGGGCCGGGGCCGGGGCCAGGCCCCGGTGCATCCCTAATATGTATGGTATATATATATATATATATATATATATATATCTCTATATATATATGCCCACAACAGAATGAACCCAGGTCAAACCTACACCAAATTAATCTATAGGCTCTATTAAACAAATGTATATGTATATATAGCGCGGCGGTTATTTATTAAGCGACAAATCGAAAATCTAACGATAACTACTATGAGGCCTTGCGAAGAGCTTCAAAATGATAAAACATCTCTCTAGCACTTACGGTTGGTGAATTTTCGACCAAACAGATGGGAAAAAACCCATTGCGGGGAAAAACCCATGGGCGGGAAAAAACACAGCCGAAATTTTTGCTGGAAGCTTGCGAGAACAGTTTTGACTATATATACCACTCGAAAGAGCGGGTAAGTTTTAGGGATGCACCGGGACCTGGCCCCGGCCCCGGTACCTACCTTGGCCAATAATTAGCAAAATTATGTTAATTTTTGACATATTTTTACCAAAATTTTGAATTTTCGAAAGTCAAAAAGTGTTACAAATCGTTTGTTTTACCGCAGATATGAATGAAAACAACGATAGTAACGTTTGTATATCAAAAATTACTGCAAAATTTAAATTTTCAAGAAAAGTTTTGAAACTTTGGGATTTGGACCCCCAATTTCCAGGCCCCGGCCGGGACCACGCTGAGGTCCCGGCCCCGGTAGCGGCGTCCCCGGTGCATCTCTAGTAAGTTTTAGTATATACATGTGCATGAAAAGTATCAATATTTTTGCAAAAATTCATTCATTTTTGCAAAAATTGACTTTAGAAAATTTTGTACGTATGTTTAACACGTAAATATATATAGGCAAATTTTCGAAATTTCTGAAATTTGCTTAATTTTGCAGTTTAAGCATAGCAAACTTCTTTTGTTTTTTTTTTTTTTCATTTATTGCATTTAAAGCCAAACCCGACCTATTTTAGTGAAAAATAAGCATTTTTGACGAAATTGAAAAATTAGGCTTGAAAGTCACCATGTCAGATTTTGGCCACTTGGACCACACATAGAAGGTTGAGTTGAACCTAGGTTAAATCACTACCAAATTGAGCAGGATGCTCTATTGAGCTAAGAAATGCATGAATTTTTTCTTTGCTGCTAATGGTTAGAAAAAATTTCATTTTGAAATTTGGGTTTTTCCCGCACATAGGTTTTTCCAGCCGAGTCTAGGTCACCCCCAGGGCGCACCACAGGCACTAGAGAGAAATTACATACACCATCGTGAAGTTCGTGACATGTCCTCTGTGAAACTGTAATCCGTTTTGAGCTAGGTCTTTCCAGTAGTTCAGGCTGACCCATGGTTTTTTTTGTGTTTTTTACTGTGTTTTCGCACACTTTTTCTTAGAAAAACACACTTTTTCTTAGAAAAACACACTTAAAAACACACCGAAATTTTGAGATTCAGAAGCAAAATTTAACTAATTTCTTTAAAAGTTTTGAACTACAGAAGACCGTTTCCTGAAAAAATTTTGCGCCTGCGGCGCGCTTGTTTTTTCATTCATTTTTTCAAAGCTTTGGCGTCCTACCTCTGTCCTTGTGTCCTTTTTCTTTTGTAATCCTCTAGTATTGGCTTTTTAAAGAAATTGGCTCATTCTCTTAAAAAACCGCTTACGAAAATTTTCAGAGAATCTCTAAATTCTGGCGAAATTCCTAGTGATTGGTTGAGAGCCGATGTATGTCCTATTTATAAAAAGGGTAACTCCAAAGATCCTAAAAATTATAGACCTGTTAGTTTGACTGCTGGCTGCTGCAGAGCAATGGAAAGAGTAGTAAAACCTTTCATGGTAAACCACTTTAATAAGCACCACCTTATTAGCAAACACCAACATGGGTTTGTTTGTAAGAGGTCTACCCTTACACAATTGCTTGAATGTACTCAATGTTGGATAGACGCATGGGATGCTGGTGACTGTGTTGATATTGTATATATTGATTTGATGCGAGCTTTTGATACAGTTTGTCATTCAAAGCTTTTGCGAAAACTAGAAGCACTTGGGATTAGGGGAAAGATGCTGGCATGGATTAGGGCCTTCCTTACGGGGAGATTTCAAAGAGTAAAGTTGGGTCCCTCCAAATCAGATTGGGCTCCAGTCTCAAGTGGAATACCACAAGGTTCTGTACTGGGTCCTATATTGTTTTGATTTATATTAATGACTTACCGGAAAATTTGTTGTCCGAAATTCGACTGTTTGCAGATGATGCGAAAATTTTCTCTACTGTCAATAAGTCATATGGGGCAAATGTGCTTCAAAATGATCTTTTTCAAATTGATGCATGGACTAGAGATTGGCAAATGACTGTAGCAGCTAATAAGTGTCTGGTAATGCATTTGGGTTATCGTAACGATAATCAAGTTTATACTTTGGGTGGTGAATCTCTGTCCGATACTGAGTTTATGCGGGACCTGGGTATAATGATGAGTAATGATTTAACATTCTCTAAACATATAAGTCAAATTAGAGCTAAGGCCAACCAGAGAGTAGGAATTATTTTTAGCAGTTTCTCTAGTAGAGATGCAGTCCTCTTAACTAAACTTTTTGTGACTTATGTTAGACCAATTTTGGAATACTGTACCCAGATATGGTCACCTAGTTTGCTTAAAGACATTGACACTGTGGAGGGAGTACAGCGTGCATTTACAAAACGACTGTATGGCCTTGAAAATTTTACTTACAAAGAAAGACTTAAACGTTGCAACCTACAATCATTGGAAATGAGAAGGTTAATGTATGATTTATATTTGATGCATAGTATAGTGTATAATGCCTTTGATTGTTCTTTTGATGATTATTTTACATATTCGCCTGACGCAGGGACAAGGGGCCATAATAGTTTGTCTATTAGACCTAAGCGATATAAAAAGTCTAGAGCAAGTCATTTCTTTTTCTATAGAATTTGCAATGTTTGGAACTGTTTACCGGACAGTATTGTTACCTGTTCTTCTCTGAGCACATTTAAGTCGAAATTGTTAAAGCATGAAGCTCAGCTGCACAAGTTTATGCGGGGGCGTGCATTACAAGGACAGTAGTCCTTTGCATGCCATAATTTATTTGGTTTCACGCAATGTGTGTACTTTCATAAACTAAATAACTTTAATTTTGTTGTTCTCAGTCGCATTTTATTTAAATATCTAATAGCGTACAAACCCGGGTTGCCAACCTTGCGTCACTGTGTGTATATATACGCTCATGCCTTTGTATGAGTTTATATATAATTGTCTACTAATCCTGTCACGACGTAGCCGCTTACATGCATCAGCATCGCCGTGGCAGATGTAATACCTGTTGTATGTGGACGCGGCATTGGGGTTGGGCGGCCGCGGGGCAAATCACGTCTATGTAATAAAAGATAATGTACTAACAAGGCGTGATTTACTCGGGATTAAAAAAAAAAAGTATATGTATAAGTATATATATATATATATATAGTATATATATATATATACGTATATACATACTTATTATTATATTAGTTTACCACATTATTTACTTTAAGCTGCATTAAATCTCTAGCACCGTTTCAAAAGAAAATATGGTTTACAAAATCAAAAGGTTCAACTGTTTCCATTGTGGTTTTTTACCGATTTTTAAAAAATTTTCAGCTTCTGGGGGGCTCCACCCCCAGACCCCCCGTTGCAAATACGCTTTTCTTCCTTTTCTTTCGATGATATTGCGCTCATTTCGTCCAAATCGACCATACACGTCATTATCTATTGACTTTTATCGCTAGAACGACAAAAACCAACTAGGAATAGGCTATATGTAGTAAAAATAGTCGTAAACGCATTTAAAACGCGAAAAATCAATTTTTAGAAAAAACACATTTTCTTAGAAAAACACACTTTTTCTTAGAAAAACACACTGAAAAGCACGGGTCCGGATTTGAAAAAAAAACCCTGGGCTGACCCCTCCCCCAAAGTTGACCCTGTCTGACCCCCATGTTGGGACCAAAATTTCCAAAAGTTTAAGTCCCAAACAATTTGCTGAGAGGCAGCGGGAGCTACAATAATACAGCCTCTAGGGTAGTTTTGGACGCTCTTTAAGATAGGCCATTAAAATCCTATAAGAGGTCATACCTGTAGCTCATACGGAAAGTGGGTTTTTCCGAATTGGGGAGTGGGTTTATTCCCGCTTGACTATATAAACGTACTTAACCAAAGTTGACCTCCCGGAATCGGAAAAATACTAAGGATTATTCGAAGTTTGCAAAGTATATGTACATATCGGGAAAAAGCCGTCAAAATTTCGGGAAAAAAAGCCACGACCGCCGTGGCCTAACGGGTGAAGCTATTGCAGTAGTATTTGGCAGTTGGCACGTAGAATAACGACCGCAATAGAAGCTCACACGCCGATTTTTAGCTTTCCGGCTCTCCTCTACAATCAATGGCAGGGTCGACATTTTTTGGAAAACTTTGTTCCTGAAATGGCTGGAAAATGGTATATAATGTTTCAAAAATTCATAACTTTAGTTTCAATATCTCTATCTCAATAATTTCTATTGCAATCAAAAGAGAACATGTCTGGCTTATTATTTCATACTATTTCTTGGAATCGACTAGCAACGCTTTAATTAAAAACCATAATAGTGATAAAACTAACGTTATTACGCGTATCAGCAACTTTTAGAAAACAATTAGAAAAAATTTTGTTTGTTTTCTAATTGTTTTCTTACAACAGAAAATAACTAGAAAACAATTAGAAAATAATTAGAAAATAAAATTTCAATACTTTCTCATTGTTTTCTAGATTAGAAAACATTAAGAAAACAATTAGAAAACAATTAGAAAATATATCTGTGCATTAGAAAACAATTAGAAAACAATTAGAAAAAATAATAGTTTTCTATAGAAGTCGGGGAAAAAAACCAACCCGCAAGTGGTGGGGAAAAAAAACCAACCCCCCGTTTGGGCGATGGGGATGAGCTAGCGGGCTCAAATTTTGCATGCAAGTTGGTAGGGCCAATCCCACCTACCACACCAAATTTGAGCTAAATCGGACCAGTTTTGAGCATTTTGTGACATTTTGAAAATTTTGGCATTTTTGACCCCCCAAAAATTCAAAATTTGCCTATTTTTGAAGGCCTGTAAAAATTTTTCCATAGCAGTTAGATATTAACTTTTTATAGTTTCTATGAGAACAACATGTGCTCTTTCCAAAAATGTCGGTCTCGCCTTCCTGCGACGCTTGGCAAGCTGCCAGCAGAATTTTTACAAAATGGGAAAAAAACCAAGGGGTGGGAAAAAACCAATTTTTGCTTTTGTTGCCAAACTCCCAAAAATGGTTCTTAGTTGCTCAAAAGTCAGTCACATAGCAAGTTTAATGCGTTCTTTCACGTGAACAGCTCAAAATTGCATTTGGACTTGGCAATTTTGTGCTAACCGGTAAAAACCTCATTTCGGCGGATCGGCTGTTTGGGTCAGCTAAAGCGGCCAAAAAGTACTCTGGGACAAAGAAATACGCGAAAAAACCACTGAAACGACGTTTATTTTAATTTATTTCATCGAATTTCGAAAGATTTACAAATTTTTGCATTTTAACATAGAAACTGGCAAATTTGATGAAACCTAGCCAGTTGATGCTGCAAATTTTGATGTTTGATTTTCTAACTTATTATAAGGAATATCGCAAAAATAACTGCAGATATGAAGTCAGCGTCGCCGATTTTACCTGTCGCATGCATAAAATCGCTAATATGAGTTACCCTGGCCGAATACTGGGGTTGGTTTTTTCCCATCGGTTGGTTTTTTCCCGCCATTGGTTTTTTTACCCCGGCTAATTAACCGTTAATTACTAATTAACGACAGGACCTAGAGAGGCGATTTATATACCAAAATTACAGTCTAGACAGGGCTTGATAAGAAAATAATTTATAGCCGGATTGCTCCACTGGGTAGTTCTGCAGAGTCCAAAAAGTGACTACCTTGGTTTTTTCCCCGACCTCTATAATTGTTTTCTAAAAATGGGCTTCGTGTGTACTGGGGTTGGTTTTTTCCCATCGGTTGGTTTTTCCCAGCCATTGGTTTTTTACACCGGCTAATTAACCGTTAATTACTAATTAACGGGACCTAGAGAGGCGATTTATATATATATATATATATATATATATATATATATATACCAAAATGACAGCCTAGACAGGGCTTGATAAGAAAATAATTTATAGCCGGATTACTCTACTGGGTAGTTCTGCAGAGTCCAAAAAGTGACTACCTTGGTTTTTTCCCCCGACCTCTATACCCTATTTTAGGGGGAGAGGGGATGCTGAGCTCGGTTTGGGGGAAGTAGTTGAGTCCGGGTAGGGGGGAGGGGGGTCTGACTTTCTCGTGGGGGGTCTCACAGGCATAGATGTGTTAGGAGGTGGGGGGAACCCCCCCACCAAAATGACAAATTTTCGCAACCCCCCAGATTTTGGCTAGGCCCCCCCGATTTTTGGCCAAAAATTGCAAAAAAATCGAAAATTTAGGGGTTTTTGGCAATTTTGGTGGATTCTCCCCACCCGCCCCAGATGTTTTGCCCAGCCACACCACATCTATATATGCTCACAGGGGGCAAACTAGCCTGGTGCACCTATGGGAAGGGGGGTTGGGGAATGGGGGGTATTTCCCCCCACAATTTTTTGAAATTTCTGGGGGGGGGGGCTACCCCATCACATTTCGGGGGTCGATGATGACCAAATTTCTAAAATTTACCCCTCCCCTCCTTCCGTCGGAACCCTCGTCATAGGAGTGTTTGGGGGTTCCCCCCTCCAGATGTTTGGCCACAGAATTTTGGCTTAAAATCGAAAATTTAGGGAGTTTTTGCCAATTTTTGGCACCCCCTCTCCCCCAGATTTTTTGCCCAGCCACACCAATGGCCCACCACCTCCCCCACCCCAATTCACCGTTACACCAGGTGTGTGAGGACTGGTAGGAAGGGCCAGGGGTTGGGGGGTGACCCCCTACCCCCCAGAATTCGGACCTCAGAAGTTTCGAGAAATGGCCAAAATGCTAAATTTTCAGTATTTTAGCCCTTTTTTCTTTAGTCGAGGTGGCCGAGTGGTCTACGGCGTTAGCGCTGGCCAAAATGGCTGTGCAGAAGGGCCGGCCCCCTTCCACAGACAGATGCAGTCATCATTTGAGGTGACACGACCGCTGAGTTTTTTCTAGGCGAAAAAAAGTGGGGGGGAGCCTTCCTCCACTAGGGGGGGGAATCTAAAGTGGTCTGAAATCGCTAAAAATGCAGTAAAAATAGCCTGCTTTCTACAAATATATACTGCTATAACTATGGTTGAAAGTGCTCAAAAATTGAGTTTGAGTACCAAAATAGACGACTTTTGAGCAAAAAATTCCGGCGACGCCGGAAAATTTTTGAAAATTTTGACCAAAAATCTTTAAAATTTGTCATTTTCTGGGCACCTTATAGTGAGGGGGGGGCAGCCCAAAAAGTGGGGGGGGGGAGGGCCAAATCAATATATAAGTGCCCAAATCATAGATCATAGTTAGGGGGGAACACCAAAATGACAAATTTTGGCAATTTTGGGTAGTCTCCCCCCTTTCGGGCTGAGCCGATCCTCCCCGCCCCCCCCCCAAATTTTTTGCCCAGCCACACATCTGGGCTTGGCTCAAATGTTTGGCCATTCGATGGCCAAAGAATGAAAGATATCAAAAACTGGGGGCTTTTCGGCAATCTTTGCCTCTTTGGGGACATGCCCTCCTCCAGCAGAGTAGCGGCGAATTTTCCTAATGGAATGAGTTCTTTAGCGAGTTCTTTAACCCACCCCCTCAGAAAGTTTTGGGGAGACTCAGTGAAGCCTCCCAGCTGGGGGAGTCGCAGTTTTCACGATTTTCACAAAATTCTTAATTTTTTAAAATGTGACTCCGCTCTGCACGCGCAGAATCTTAATTTTTCTTGACATCTGGTTTCGTGGAAGTGGCGTGCCGCGCCTCTTTACTCCTTCTCTCATGTCCGCCTTTTCCCTGGCGGGAAAAAATTCTGGGGGAGGGGCACAATTATATATATATATATTACTGTTTTAGCGATCTTGACTAAAACCATTACGTATTTGTAATATATATGGCTTTGCGGAAGGCTCCTTTAGTCACTGGCCTTTCGCCAAATCAGGCCGTTCCCGGAAGTTTGGTTACAATACGTGGAGAAAATCTTGGAGTCAATGCCAGTGATCTGATAGGTTTGGTTCTGTTTGACTTTGTTGTGTCTGACGTTTTCTGGAAGAGAAGAAATCTTTGTGTATGGATGTATTTTCATGGCATAGATTTCGACTGGCTATAGATGGGAAATAGATATCAGGATATTGTATATATACGTATAGCAAGCTTAACAAAAAAAATCACCCGAAATTTTAACAAAAAAAAATCACCCCACCCTGACTCACAGGAAAGTCGCAGAGACCCAAATTTTTGCATGGTGATAGCCACACATCTCGACATTACAGCCTGTGAGTTTGAGCCCCTAGGCCCTTTCCATGCGTTCAGGGCAGACCTTTATGTGAGGGTACCCAAAAGTGACCTCAAAAACGTTCATGACCGAAGTTCGAATTTCGGCTGCTATTTACTAAGGGAAAACCCTAGGCAACCCATATTGTACATGTGATATGTCCTGACTGTGGGCTATCGATACATATATAGAAGTTCCCAGTTGGACCTCTGTGTCGTCCTGGGGTGGGCGATTTTTTTTTTGTTAAAATTTTAACAAATAAAAAATCATTTTTATGTTTTGTTACTGATGTCAGAGCAGCAGCTAGAGCAAAACTAACGTCAAATTCGAGCTCAGCGACCTCGAAAACCCTTATATACGATGTTTTTGAGGTTGCCTGGCACTTCTGGTAGTCCAACCTGGTCACCAGCCGGGCCTGAACCGTCCGACGGTAAACGTGATCCCAGAAGTCAGTATTAGGCCATAGTTACCGAAAAACTAATGCCAGATTTGAATTCAGCGCCCTGGAAAACCCCCTAGGACATGTTTATAGCCACTTCGTACTGTCCAGTTGGTACCTGGAGGGTCCGGACGGGTCCGGCAGGGGTCACGTGACCGTGGGTCATACCCCACCAAAATATGAAGTTCTGAATTTCTCTGCCAAAATGCCTGGAAATAGGTTATAATCACTCACAAACACGAAAAAACAACGTTTTAGCCTTTAAAACGGCACTTTAGAGCCACCAGACTTCATGCTGGACGCTGTCGGGGGCCATCAGTGACCACTAAGACTTCGGCGGGGTCAGTTGCCCTAGTTGGAGCACTAGGTTAGCGGTTTTGGGTTCTAAATACGTTATTTAGTGTGCTCTATCCAAAACTGATGAGAAAAAGTTGCTAGCTGCTCTCTGGGATCCGATCCGCCACTGATTTTTTTTTGTTAACGGGTGATTTTTTTTTGTTAAACCTTTAACAAAAAAAAAATCACACATTTTCGTCTACTGCAACTTACTGGTAGGTGGTAGAGCAATGAAACTGGGGTGGTTTTAAAGCTTAGCCCAAGACCTATCCATGGGTCCTCAAAGTAATCGATTTGGTTTAGTTTTGCGAAAGTTCCAGCCAAAAAACCGAATTTTGATTTTTTTTTGTTAAGCTTGCTATATATATAATTCTAGTCGGTTAATCTGCCGGTCGTGAAGGAAAATTGTATATGAGCCGATTTCTGGTAGTGTCAACCATATATCTTGGACAACCTTCAAAAATCGATTTGGCCCAACTCAAACTTTCAGGACTTACCCGGCCTAAAGAGAAAACCTCCAAATATTAGAGCTCAACTCCATGTATTCAGCGAGTTATAGCGATATTCGTGATTTTCGAATCTTCCACTAACGTCGCCGTCTGACTTCCCCATTTAAAATTGTGTTCAGGCCGATAGAGTCGAGTCAGACAGTTCAAATTTTAACCATACAGGCACCATATGTGGGCCACCTATTCCTATAAGTTTGAGCTTTGAGTTTGTACAGTTAGCACAGTCGAATGTCTCAGAAATCGGCTCATATATATATCTATACAAGGTAATAATTCTTCCGTGCTGCTTATAGGTGTGAGGTGAGTACTGAGTGTTAAAGGTGAGTGGGGTACCGAAAAGTGGGGCTGGGTTTATTCTACTTGCCCCACTACCTTTACCTGGCTTATTTTTATTGGTGGGGGGAAGGTCGGTTATCTGGTTTATTTCTAGGTATTTATTTCTAGGTCTCGGTGCAATCTCGGTCTCACCCAACCTTGGGAGGGGGAGGGTAACTTTGAGCCCTCCCCATAGTTTTTGGCCTAGAAATAAACCAGATAACCGACCGTCCCCCACCAAAATTGTCTTCCCCCCCCCAACAAAGTGGATGCCATTTTTGGTACCAGATTTTACCCTGAAAAATAGCCCCAAAATGCAAACTTTTCAAGAAGCCCCCCGCCAAGGAAAATTCCCTAGAATAAGCCCCGTGGGGATCGCCCTCGATACGCCCCATCCTACCTCCATCTCCACTAAATTAAAACCAGATAGATGTATAGCTTATTTCACGAACAAAGGTTTATGCTTTGCTTTGTGTAGTAACTTCTTAGACTCACTTAGTTTATTTTAGTCTCTGTTTTTTCTATTTTTTGGGTCTGAGCATCTGCGGCGTAGACTGCCTGATGACGGCCCAGTGGGAGAGTGGTCGAAAAATTCTGGCTCGCTGTGGTCCGCTGCGCTCCAGCGCCGCAGAGGGCGATGTGATTGTGACGACAACGTCGGGCGGTCGCGGGTCCTGCACTGTACCTTTCCGGGTGCTTACCATTTATGTTGGTGCGTTTTTTGCCTTGGCCTGTGGTTTTTGGTTTGGTGGTGGGTTTGTTTAGTATTTATAGTTTTTTGTGTTAGTCTGTATATATATACGTATTATATATTTTCTAGTACGTTTTCTATTACGTACAGTATGTATGTATCTGTGCCTGTCCCAGACAGTCGGTTGGGTTGGCGTATATATATATGTTGGGATGGCTGTCTTAGTATTTAGCGATTTCTTATGGGGGTGGGCTCATCCAAAATTTAGGGGCATATTTTTGGAAAATTTTTTCAAATTTTACGTTTTTACGTGTAAACTGCGAAAAATCGCTAAAATGACTGCTTAATTTTAAGTGTTTTTATGCTAAAATAGCTAAAATCCCTACAATAATCCCGGGAGACCGAAAAATATTTTGAAAATTTTGGGCAAAAATGGTAAAAATTTGTCTATTAGTTGGGTTATGGGGGAGAGTCGTCGAATGGGGGTGGGGGCGGCCCCCACGTAGGGATAAGCCAGGTTGGTTCAAAGGTACGTATATATATTTATAAAAATGGAGTCATTTCCTCTGGCTTATTTCTAGGCCAAAATTTATGGGGGGGGGGAACTCGAAGTTGGCCCCCATGGCTGGCCAAAAATGGAGGTGGTAACCTTTTTCCATATTAACTAATTTTAGGTTCACTAAAAAAGCGAGAATTCCTTTAAAAATTCGGCGAAGTCGGAAACGTTTTCGAAAATTTAGGATAAAAACGGTAAAATTTGTCAATTTTTCCGGTTATGGGGAGGAGGGCGGATTTTATGGGGGGGACTGGTTTTTTTGCGCCACAAACTGCGAAATTACGCAATTTTTTTCTGAAATACGCAAAAAATTTTGGGCCGTTGCGCCACAGTACGCAAAAATTTTTGAACCAAAATATGTTTAAAAATGCGATTTGGAGTCAAAAATTTTAAAATTCTCCTAATTTTTGCTGGGGGCTGCCGCCCCCAGACCCCCGCTTTGTGTGTACATTTGCTTATTTGAGATTACTCCAAAACTTTGTGGTTGTTCGTTGTTGATGCTAAAGCGTTGTATTGTGTATATATCAGCTAATGTTTTGTTTTCCACTAATTCAAAAGTGCCTTTGCAAAATTGTTTGGGGCATCAAAGCATTTTATTAGAACACATCAAGTGCAGGAACCGTGCGTTGTTTAAAAAATGAAATTGTAGATGTAAGATGTATATAATCTGTTCAGCTCTACGAAACTTACCCCTCGCACATGGCCGCACAATTTTCTTGGAACACACGAAAATGGACGGTTTCTGAATCAACTATTTATTAATTTCTTTAAAATTAAAAGTTTTGAATTTGAACTACAAAAGACATTCTTGAAAAATTTTTGCGCCTTCGGCGCATCTACGTATATAATTGTTCTTATTTCGTTCCCAGCTTTAACATTATCGTTCTTTCTTTAGCGTATCCGTTTCTGATCTTTCTTTAATGTCGTCAAAACGACATATATAATGTTAAATAATCAAAGTGTACTTGTTTATGTCGAAAACAAGATAGTGAAATCGCGAAAAATGTTTTTCAGAAGGCAAATTTCTTGCGAAAACACACTCACAGTTCCGAAGTCCAATTTGCAACAAATTCCTGCGGATAAATGTTTCATATATATATATATATATATATATATATATATATATATATATATATATATATATATATATATATTAGGGATCGACCGGAATTCCGGTTCCGGTACTTTTTGGTTCCGGTTCCGGTTTTTGAAAACGTACCGGAACCGGAACCAATTTTAGCGTATTATCAAAAGTGAAATTTTATTAAAATTTTCAGAAATTTTGTAAAATTTCTTTTAACATTTTGAAAAAATTGCGAATCTCTTGTAAGCAGAATATTATTTTCTCAAAAATTTTCGCCTGCGGCGCTATTGCATTATATACGCAACTTAGAATGTTTAGATTTATTAATAATGATCTAGTACCTTATTGTTAATTTATTATTATGAATATTAATTACGTATGTCGTATATGATCAAAATATTACGTACTTATATATAATTTAGAAATTCAAAATAGAGAACAAGCCCGCCGATTCGGTTGCTATTAACTTTTTGATAGATACTTTAAAATTATTAATTTTGCTAAATTGGAATAATATTGAAGCCTTGGCGTCCTATGCTATTTCAAAGATTAGTGCAATGTTGCATAATTATATAGATGTCAGTTTTAGCTCAACTATTGTTTAAATAGCAGGCAATAAGCTTTTTGCTGTGTGTTTTGTATATAAATATAGTGCAGAGAGCAACAAAAATATTAAAAAAGTATGGATGGAACAAATAGAAGGGTTTTTAATTATTTTGAAGAAATGTCATATAAATTTGAAAATGCAGATGAAGCTAGCCAAAAAAGAAAAATGCCGCTGGAAGAAATTAAGTTTAATTCAATTTTTTGAAACTTGTGAAAAATACTTTATTGTTCTTATATGTTTAATGGTAAAAAGTTATATATTGCTATCAGCGACAAAAGATCTGCAGAAAAGTGCAAAGATTTACCTTTTACTCAGAAAACTCTAATAATACGTAAAGTAATTATTTAGTTATTAATTACAAGTTAAGGTCACCCAAAATTTAATGGTTGATATTCCAAACAAGTCCAATTTTCGAAGCTGATGCTATCTAAATTCATAGCCAGATACAGCCAAATCTTATAGTAATTACGGGAACAGTAATTTTCAGAAAAATTATTTTAATTTATCTATTGACTACAAAGAGAATAAAAGCTCATTATATTCGCGACAACTTTTTATAGTTTGTGTTTTGAAAATGCTGAAACTTTTCTTGGAGCTCTAGGAAAGTCGTATATAATTTCTAATTATGACTAGAAATTGTCAGGTAACTCAGATAAAAACTAAACATGTTTCTGGCTTATTTTGCCGAAAGCTCGCTCGCAGGCATTTCGTGGAATCAATTTCACCAATTTATTTCAATTAATTTAATAGTCAGTTTAACTAAGAAATTAATTTTTATTTGCCGGCCAGTAAATTTTCTTTAGAAGTCAAATTGCATTCGATTAAGTCATTCATCGAAATTCGATGTAATAAAGTAGATAAAATAAAGCCTTTTGTGTCGAGCATGTGCTCGAATAATCCTAAACATATATAGACATAAACAACATAAACAATATGTTCACAATTTATTCATACCGTGTATATATAATTAATGTTTTAAATCTATAGTAATTATATAAAGTTTAACTATATACATAATAAGACAAAATTCTCATGATAAATTGCAAGTTTCGTATTCGTGCATTGAAATATATAATATAGAAAATATTATTTTAGAAAGCTATTACACTGTTGTAGTAGCTACAAAAAAGCGAAAAATCGTGAAAAAATTGCCCAAAACGTTAGAAAAAATTTTCGATTTTTGTAGTGTTAAAGAGCTGGTTCCGGTTCCGGTTTTTTAAAGCCAGTCCCGGTTCCGGTTTTTTGGAGTTCCGGTCGATCCCTAAATATATATATGAGCCACTTTCTGTACCCCCCGGTTTATGCACTCAAAAAATCATGAAAAAATGAAAATGCCCGGATTTGGCTTAAACTTTTCCCAGATGTTGATATTAGTGGTGGAATTACGCACACAAAATTGTAGCTTCGTACCTGTTGTTATTCGCGAGATATTACCGATCAAATTCATGGCGACGGGTCTGTACCGACATAACCAGGATTAGACATATTTTGCCATGAAACTCAAAAATAGGACATTTTCACCGTAACTGCTCTTAGCACATAACTCATCTAACCACTGCAATGTTTGTTACAGAGCATAAGCTAATTCTAGCCACTCTTTGCCATTTGTCAGGAAGAAACTCACAAAACGGGCTCATCAAAACACCTGAACCCGCACCACTTCAGGCTGAAATTTAAACACATCCCATGTCACAGGGAAAGCTGGCTTTTTGCACAAAGTGCTATCCTAACATTTTGAATACCATGTTTACCCTTCCCCCGAAACTGCATCAAGCGCTGCAGACAAAAAACTACAAAATTGGCTGCCAAAGACAGAATCTGTATTTGACACATAAATGCAGCCAGAATCCGCAAACCTAGACAAAATTCTTTCAAACTTAGCATGCAAGTGTGTCTAATATACCCACATGTGCACCGCAAAATTTGAAGAGAAATATTAATTGATGCGTTCTGAAAATTTTTTTACTTATTTTCAATTTGAAGGCACCAAACTAGTACCTACGGGGTCAACTTCCAGGGCTCATATCTCGAGCTAGGAACCACTTCCAGAGCTCGGAATTGCGTCAATATTCCTCTGACTTCTATTTTTACATATGTGAAAATGGGCAAAATCGGTTAAGGTCGAATTTTTTCGGCCACATAGTGGTCGGTCCTTGCAGACAGCGACTCATATATATATATTCTATTCACGCACTTTCGCGCTAAGAATTGGGTAAAATTTTCTAAGGCTCCTCTCTGGCGTGGCAAAACAATAAATTAAGCATTTAAACTGCTTTAAAACGTTAAATAAAGTATAAAATAACGCAAAAATCGGTTTTTTGAGCGGAAACAGGCGTGGCGCAATTTTTTTCCAAAATACGCAAAAAATTTTGGGGCACTGCGCCACGGACCGCAAAAAGTTCGGACGAAAAAAAACAGGGGGGAGCTCCTCGAATGGGGGGGATAGAATGGAAATTGGTTTTTGGAGTAAATTATGCGGTAAATCAGTTACTAACTTCTCTATTTGAATGAAGTAAACAGTCAGTCAGCTAGCAGCATTTTTGAGCCGAATAGTATTTGTGCAACCCCCTCAAAATTGTCCAAACCCCACCCCCAAATCTCCACCGTCATTTTTTGGGTTCCCAAATGTTTGCGAAAAGTAGACAATTCTCATAATTCTTCTGGCTTAGCCGCAGATTTTCTTCGTAAAATGTCTATTGTTAGCCTGGATCGTGAATCTGAAGCCTGCATTTTTGAGAACGTTTTGCGTTTCTCCATGCACAATATGCCAAAAATACTAAGATTTTCTTTTTTGCAAAAAATCTGCCTTCTCCCGAAAAAATTGCTAGAAATACCCTCAAATATGCCACCATCTTCGAACTTAGGAATGGTTCCAATCTTGAGCCCTGCTGCTAAGAATTTAAAATCTCTTAATGGGAATACACACACACACACACACACAATCTTTATTTGGTTGATTTCCTTCTTTGCTTCTCGGCAAAAAATCGGTGGCGGGCAGTTTTAGGTTTCTTTGGAGTGTGTGTGTTTAGGTTAATTATTTATGCTTTATGCATATATAATAATATTATGTGCTTGATAAATATTTGAAGCGGGGACTTTATCATTTTTTATTTTTCTACACAGTTGTTTGTTTTTGGTTCCGAAGCAATGCATAATATTACGATTTTTTTGGCATATTTTTTCAGCTGGCTTTATGGTCTTTTATTTTTTATTTTTCTTTTTTATTTCGATTTCTATTCCAGGACTACTGGAGGAAAGCAATATTTGGGTGGATGAGTCTCGAATGCTGCCCACTCGATATCAGTTGGACCGGGGCGGTCCGGCTTCTGGTGCCTCTCAGATGGAATCGGATCCTCTGGGAATTTCTGGTGAAAAAATGACGTACGTACGTATATATATAACCAACTGGATTGTATAAAGTTGGGGCTGATTCCGGTTTATGGTGATTGATAATGGACTGAACTTTATTTTGCCCAGCTTCCTCCCCGCTTTTAGTTGTGTAGAATTAAATTAAAATAATTTAAATTAGATTATTAAATTAATTTAAATTTCAAAATGGTGGCTTTGTCTACTAGCAGACGGTTTTTTTGGTTTTAGGGAGAAAATTACTGATTCACTGCTGACAGAATTATTTCCTGGAGGTAAATATCAATAAATGTTAATAATAAATGTGCATAATTGCACTATTATTAGGAAGAAGAGTAAGTCACTAGAGGGTTTCTCTTCTTTGCATTGCGTACCGGTTCTCCGGCCACAGTAGGCGAATGTTCCCCTGTTTGGGGAAGGGGATGGTCGCCATGAGGTGTCCCTGTTTGGGGGCAGGGTCGTCTGATGTTATCCTCTTGGGGGGAGGGGGTGGTCTCTAAACGAGTTTTGGGGGGATGAGCGGCAAAGACAGGCTAAGATTGGTGACTGAATCTGACTGCTATTGGCGCCCCTCCCCTAAACGGAGAACCTTTTGGGAATAAACTAAAACTACCGTATTGCACTGGTAGAACAGGAAGATGGTTCCTTGCATATTATGTACGTATATATGATTGGCTGTTGGCGACCCCACGCCCCCCCCCTTCAACGGAGTTTTGTGCCCCCCCCCCCCGATGGACTTTCCTGATGGTAGCGGATATTTTTTCCGTCCTGATAATATTTTCATAACCTCCACAATTATTATTATTGTCATATTTCAGGCAGCGGAAATTTGAGACTGGACAGCTTTAGTCCGTGCTGGTTTCTGTTGGAGCGTCATGGCGGAGCTTCGTAAGTTTTGAGGAAGCTAAGAATTTTTGAATTTTTTTCTGTGCGTTTGAAAATATATTTCTGAATTTCTGGCTGGCTTATCCCTGCGGGGGCCCCACTCGACGACCTCACCCCTCATTTGAGGAACCCTCTTCCATGAAATGCCCCCATAACTCCAAAAATTGCCAAAGTTTGCCAGCTTTACCTTAAATTTTCAAAAAATTTTCCGGCTTCGATTTTTAACGAAATTTTCACAATTTTAGCCTAAAAAACCACTTAAAAGTAGTCATTTTTAACGATTTTGGCAGTTTTCACACAAAAAAATTCACAAAACTTCGAAAAAATTTGCCAAAAATATGGGCCCACACGAAGCCCCCCTCCCCATAAAAAATTGCCAAGGAATAAGCCACTCTGGTACTTATTCTTAGGTAGCTGTTTTTGCCTGATGTCAAAAGCTAATTTTCAGCAATATCATACATTATACATGATAGGCAAGAATTCTTGCCAGAAAATTCACAATGAAAGAATTGAAAGCTATTTTGAGGGCTGCATTTTATGCAGGCATTTCCTGTAAATAGCAAACAGTGGCTTAACCGTAACATACTATTCTGTTTTTGTCTTTTTTCTTGTTAGCTTTGAAGATCTGAAATCGGGCCTGAATCATATGCAAAAGATTGACAGTGATGTCGCTGTGGGTGGTCCCAAAGATTTTCTGAAAAGCAATCTCAGCTCATTTGTGTCCTGTCTAGATGCCCTCTCAGGTAGTCCTCCCCCTTTAATACAGAGATGTTGTTGCTGCTGCTGCTGCGTTTTAGCTTGAACATGTTAATAATACCCACCTGTAAATTACGTTTTAGAGTTGATCGGAAATTTGTCTAATAAGAAAACAAACCCCTTCCCTCTTTTTGCTTCCTCAAACAGGCTGTAAATGGACAAATGAAAGAACGATCTAAAGTCTGACCAAAAAATGTAGAAAGCGAAATTGTTTTCTTTATGTCTCAAAAACGCTTCAAGATAGCTACCATAAAGTATATATTTTCTGAACCGGACTGATGAGATCTTACTTTTCGTGAAAAAAGTTTTTTGAAATTTCACGTGTGATTTCAAAGGGCGCCGCTTTTATACGTTCAGAAAGATTGGTACATGGTAATGCCGCGATTTTTTCACGAAAATTTTCTCCTTGCCTGAAACTCTTATACACCAAATTTCAACTTTTTTGGTTGAAAATTGCGTGAGTTATTCAATTTTTTCGATTTTCAAAATCCTTTGATCTTTGCCGCTTTTTCGACTTTGACTGGCTATTACTCGTGACTCGCTCAGTGGAAAAATTTTTCGATTAGATTTTCAGGACCGTCTAGGCATCACCTTTGACCTGATATAAGTGGTATTTCAAGATTTGAAAGTAGATTTTTTCGAAAAATACCACTTTTTGACCCGAAATTCCGGTATAGTGATTCTAGCAAAAGTGAGTAAAAATAGCATAATCATAAAGTTCAATCTGAGGTGACTCCAACGATATAAAACTTTCGTTGCTACGACTTATATTACGTCCGCAATGATTTTTCAAACAATTTCCCTTATTTCAGCTGGTTTTTGCTAGTTGACACTGGCTCATGCAAATCAAGGCGGCAACATCAAAGACGGTCAAAAACCAGCTGAAATAAGGGAAATTGTTTGAAAAACCATTGCGGACGTATTTTTTTTCGTAGTTTCGAAAACTTTTTATCGTTGGAGATATCTCAGATTGAACTTTTAGGTTTATGCTATGTTTACTCACTTTTGCTAGAATCTTATATACCGAAATTTTGGTGTCAAAAAAGTGGTATTTTTCGAAAAAATCGACTTTCAAATTTTGAATTATACCACTTTGCTCGTCGTCAGAAATTATGCTGGAAACGATTCTGAAAATCTAATCGAAAAATTTTTTCGTGAGCTTGAGTCTTTGTAGCCGGTCGAAAGCGGTGATTAAGAGATCAAAGGATTTTTGAAAATCGAAAAATTAAATTAACAAGCAATTTTCAACCAAAAAAGTTGAAAATTTGGTAATAGAGTTTCAGGCAGAGAAAATTTTCGTGAAAAAATCGCGGCAAATTGCCGATGTACCAATCTTTCTGGACATATAAAAGCGGCGCCCTTAAATCGCACGGAAATTTTTGAAAACACCAAAAAGAGAATCTCATCAGTCAGAAAAATATATACTTTATGGTAGTTATCTTGGAAAAACCATTTTTTGAACATAAAGAAAACAATTTCGCTTTCTACATTTTTTGGTCAGACTTTAATTAGCCAGGGCCTTGGACAGCTTGTTCAGCATTAATTTCTGATTCTGAAATTCTGATTACGATTCTGATTACAAAAAGATTCTGATTTCATTTCATGTTAGGCAGAGTTTGAAATTTGGTGAAATATCTAATCGAGAAGTCGTTGCTAGATTCCTGCCAAAACTGCCATTGTTTTATGAAAATCGGACGATTTTGCATTATTTCGCCTCATATTTCATAAGAATTGCATGAATAGAGTACCGAACACACCGTGTGTGCTTTTTTTAAAATTTGTAACTTTCCTTTGCAGAAATGGAGGAGGCCTGGAAACGTGATGTGGATATGACGGGATCGGTGGCCGGCTGGTCTCAGACGCTCACGGATTCGGTGACGGAATCGAAGACCAAGGCCATTTCGTTGTTCAGTGAGATTCTGGGCCGGAAGGATCAGGCAGATGCCACCCGAAATGCCCTGTCCATCCTACAGCGATTCCGGTTCCTGTTCTATTTGCCGCATCAGATTGAGAAAAATATGGAAAAAGTGTGTTAAAAAGTGTTCGGTGTGATTGCACGGAATGGCTTGATACATACTTAAGGGGGGTGGGGCCCATCATGAAAAATTTTTAGGCGACGGATTTCGCTCATTTTCATACATAAGTTAGCCACATATGCCGTGCATATCAAGTTTAAAGTTTGAGTTGTTTTGTTCAGTTCTCCGTAAGTTACGAGCCATCAACTGTGTGCAATTTGAATATGAGTGAGCAGAAGGGTGCTGCAGCCAAATGAAGCCAATTTTCGCAAATAAACTCAACGTCTTTAGCGTATTTTATCATACACCTTTAAAAACTATTAAGAAAAACATTTTCCAGCCGGTTGGGTTTGATTCGAAGCTTCTTTAAAGAATTTCTCGGAGAAACATGGCCCTTCTTCCTCCTGATGTAATGAAACATTTAACAGCGGTTAATTTAAAATACAAGCATTTCCAGCCCATAGTTCTATGAGAAGAATTCATCCCTGCAATGAGTGCTTTCGATTGATGTATAATATGCCATATTTTGAAAAATTTTAAAAATCGCTGTCTTGAGAAATTCGGGGTTCGAGGGTCCCGTTTGGCATGCTGAGAAGTACTAGACGTAGTTGTCAGCATAATTCATGCTGCAAATAGATCCAAAGACATGAATACACAAGTTGGAATACAAAATAGGCAGCTTAGGACCGTACTGTTGTCGGAATTTAGCCGAATTTTCGAAAAAATCGAAATTTTGAAAATTTTGCTAAAAATGCCCATTTTTGCGCCAAAAAATTCTCGAAACTGGAAAAAGATACAATGGAACCATTGGTATCAATGGAACCACCAATTCAAATACTACGGAACCCTGGAGTTAGAATTTTTATTTAGGCCTTTGATTTGGAGCAATTTGCAATTCTTTCCGAAAACCCCACTTTTCAGCTGGAAAAAACGTTGCATTTTGACGATTTTCCACTGTTTTCGATAAATAAAAATTTTTTAAAAAAATTTAGGGGCCTAAATCAAAATTCTACTTCCAGCGTACCGCAGTTTATGATTATAGCTGCATTATAGATACAAAATTATGCAGTGTTACAACGTTTTGTCGAGAGATTTTTTGGCGCAAGAATAAAATCACAACTTTTTCAGTTTCCTATGTTTAACACATGCGGACCTCAACTTTGAGGTGAAATAACTCCAAAACCGTAAGAGATACGAGTTTAAGGGGGGGGGGCTACGAACGTGTTGGCACAACATCATCGGATAGAGCTACTTTTGCCCCCAACGTTAGCCAACATATCAGAGTAAAAACGTTTAGGGTGGGCAACAAGATATCTCATAAACACCGTTTTTGGCAGGACGCCAAAGTACAAATTTTGGTGCGAAAAATGGCATTTTTCAAAAAGGTTCTTTCAGCTCTGGTGGATTAACGGTTTGACAAATTCTGAAGCCTTCAACCATAAATGTTAACTGTTACTAGTGCTAAAAATTAAAAGTATCCCGGCTTTCGAGCGTTGCTTCCTTCTACAGCTATAACAGCTCGAAGTTTGAAATTTCGCAAAAAGTTACGATGTGACCGTGCGCCGTTTTCGATCTAATAAAATTGACAGCCTAGCCTACCCCTGCTTTTTACCAAATATTAGGCCCTATGGGCAAACTGTCTGTAGGTTTCGAGGGCTTTGGCTTTCTGGTTACTGTGCTAGCAAACTTTTTGTTAAGAAATAACCCTTATTTTTAGGCCTGAAACGCTATCCTAAGCGCAGTAAAAATGTTGTCAAAAAGTTTTTTGCCTCCGATTTCGCCGAAAAGGTGATTATAGGGGTTATTTGACAAGCTGAATCCGAATATGAAATCTGTTTTTCGATATGACGCTTCCTTCGTTCAGTATGCGCTTACAACTGTCTTAGAGCTTTTTGGAGCGATCGCCATCCATACTTCGAGAAATCAATCTAGCATTTCTAAACACTGGAGCGAGGTTAAGGGGGGGGTCGCTTTTTGGCCGCTTTTTCGACCATCTCCGATTTTGCTCATTTTCACGTATTTTGTAGTCCTCATGGGTCCTTAAAACAAGACAGGTGCGTTTTGGGTAATATTGCTTCAATCGTTCTGTAGAGCCCTTCAAAGGTGACCTCGACATGTGTTAAACATAGGAAAATGAAAAAGTTAGGTTAAAACGTTTGTGGCAGAAATTCGCTGTATGCAAGATACAGCGCTGCAACCTTGTTGTACATGTTAAGGACATACCAGAGAGTGGAAATTACCCTTCTGGAACATTTCTGTTGAGTGTCGGATTTTTGGTGATTTTTCAATGTCAAAATTTCGGAAAATTGGTGCTTTTTGTACCATGAAAAACAGGACCAACAAAACATTTTCGCCTCTCCTGCACGATTGGCAATAGCTACAGAAATCGCTTATAAATAGTTGCACTCTACACATACACAGAATTTTTATGACAGTAGTTGCAAATTTCTACCGTTTGTAGTGCTCTCAAAAAACTTGCCACAAAATCTGCTAATTTTGCCAAAAATCATCATTTTGCACAATTTTTAAGTTCTTTTAATATTTTCTCACTCGTTACCCACTCGAAAGTCACCAAATTGGACACATAAAACTCTCAATGCCTGCCGGACATTATGGTGAAGGCAAGTGCTTCAAGGTAGGACTTTTCTGTCGTGTCGGCTCCTTTGATCTCTTATAGGTCAAAAAAGTCAATTTTCGAAATTTCCAGAATATAGACAAATTGGGTATCATTCGATAGCTACTGATGAGCTGAACAACTTTTCTAATAGAACTATGTGTCAGAAATGTAGTATCTGAAAGTTAGAGCAAGTTAAACTTTCAGGGCACAGTTAGATGAAAAAGGCTCAGTTTACAATTGAAGAATGTACTGTGAACGACTGGCTGGATATTCCGGAGTTGTTTTAGCATTAAAATATTAGCCAACCTAAAAAATTAATTTGCAGTATTAGTTGACCCAAATTTCGCTGCCGTGTTGTCTCAACATGACCTTGGAGGGCAAATCACAGTGATTTTCAAGTTTTCCAACTTTATAGCTATATATCTCTGCCACAGTTTGATTTCGAACTCTACTGTTTTGTCTTGTTTTTGAGAACATATGTACCTATATTGTGTGTGAAAATGAGCGAAATCCGTGACTATCGATTTTGACCCAAAGCGACCCCCCATTAAGTGACCTAGCATTCTGCATATTTTTTACACTCACTGGCCTGTATTGCGCAAAGTTTCAGCCGATTTTGCTACAGTAATTTGGAGTAATTGGCTCACATCTTCGAAATGATACCAGATAACAGCGACAATATCAATAATGTAATTAATATGGGTGTAAAAGGCTCAGTGCAGCCCTTGGAGACCCGTTCGAGCTCCGTGCCAGCTAAATACTCAACGAAACTGGACAATTTTGGTATCGTTGGAATCTACACGACGAGTACTACAAGTCGCAAAAAAGTTTTGGTCAAAATTTCCAACTTTGAAAATTTTCGCTTCCGGGCAAGTTAGGTCCGTTTGTTTTTTTTCCGTGTAAGTCACGCTTGGAAAAATGCAATTTTCTGTCGCAGTGTTAGAACGATCTGGGCATTTTCAGCAGGTGAAGTTTGGTTTTTCTGAACGTATATACCCCGAAAGTGAACCTTTTTGATATTTTTTCGCTGCCCGGCCCGGCCGGCCACCTGTACGGCCGGCCAAAAGTGGACTTGGCGCTAAAATGGCCAAAAATGGCCAATTTTTTGTCAAAGCTGCAGGACTCAGGGAAGACGCTAGAGAGACGTGGTTTGTTGCATAAGGATCTACGGAAGGGTTTATATGTCCTAACGAGGGCGATTTTTGATATCTGGCCAGGATCGTTCTGGCGGCCGGCCCAAAGTTGGTCCGGCCAAATAGGCATTTTCGGAAAATTTCTAAGTCCCAACTCTACAGGAAATAGTCAAAAATAGGCCTAAATATGCTGTTTTGGGCCATATAGTGGGACGCATATAAGGGTTATCGGGGTCGCTGAAAACGATGAGCATAGTCGCAGCGCTGTGCGGTGCTGCTATCGTGCTGTACTGTTATGCAGCAACCATAGCACGCTGTCTGTAGACTTACTGTCAACGGCTAAACATATGAAACTTGGTGAAAAGTATGTCTGTAGTAAGGAGGAACTGTAGCTATGTTAGTTAGTGCACTCTGTAGCTTCCACCGTGCTGTATGTGCTGCCCCAAACACAGCACAGTCGATAACAAGTAATTCATTCGTCACTGGTATTTGAAATTCGGCATACATATTGTTTAGGACATGACAAACTATTATAGATACGTTTTGTATACTTCTTACGATGTTACTATGTGGTTGCGCTGTAGTGGAGTGCTGCAGAAGTACAGCACGGCCTGTAACTAACTACAGTTAAGTTGCAATCGCCCGAAATTTTGCACACAAGTGCGGCAGAGCATGGCAAATCGTGCCGTATGAGTTTCCTTCACCGACAGTAAAGTTTGCATGTGGTTGCGCTGCAGTAGAGTGCTGCTGAAGTACAGCACGGCCTATAACTAACTATATATAACTTGCAATCGCCTGAAATTCTGCAGGCAACAACGGAATAGCATTAGAAATTGTGCCGTGTAAGTCTCCTTCTTTGGCATTGACATTTGCGTCTGGTTGCGTTGCAGTAGAGTGCTGCTGAAGACTGAAGTGCAGCACGGCCTATCACTAGCAAGAGACAAAGAGCAATCGCCTGAAACTTTGTATACAAGTACGGAAGAGCATTGCAAATCGTGTCTTATGAGTTTCCTTCACCGACAGTAAAGTTTGCATGTGGTTGCGCTGCAGTAGAGTGCTGCTGAAGTACAGCACGGCCTATAACTAACTACAGATAACTTGCAATCGCCTGAACTTCTGCAGGCAACAGCGGAATAGCATTAGAAATTGTGCCGTGTAAGTCTCCTTCTTTGGCATTGACGTTTGCGTCTGGTTGCGTTGCAGTAGAGTGCTGCTGAAGACTGAAGTGCAGCACGGCCTATCACTAGCAAGAGACAATGAGCAATCGCCTGAAACTTTGTATACAAGTACGGAAGAGCATTGCAAATCGTGTCTTATGAGTTTCCTTCACTGACAGTAAAGTTTGCATTTGGTTGCGCTGCAGTAGAGTGCTATATGCTATATACAGTAACTAAAACTATTGCAGCCATGGGTACTGGATGTTGGATTTCTGTCAAAATAGAGAAAAAGGAAGAAATTGGAACTTTTCAAGCTTCTTTGTTCTGTACTTTCGGTTAACGATTAATGATTGGCGGAATTTTTAAAGTTTCTTTCACACAGCTTTAACGTTTTTGCTTTTTACTGAGAACCTTAAAAATGAAATAGGACAAGAATAAAAATGCTCCGGTGGAGCATGAAAAATGCAATATGGGTGACATTAGGTTGTAAATGGACAGAGGACTAGGTTTTAAAACGTTAATATGGGAGGGGCAGGTTGTAAATGCCAGGAGGACTAGGTTAAAAGCGCACTAATATGGACCAGCTTCGCTGAACAACCCATATTCGCGGTCACTCATGCTCCACTCCACATGGCGGCATACCAGGGTTTTTTTTGAAAATCGGACCTGCGTAAATTTTGCGTATTTTTGTTTTCGAATGCGTATTTTTAATTTCGACTGCGTAAAATTACAAAAATCGCTTCTCAACGTTATAAAAGCTATAAGCGCATTTAGCGTCGAATTAATGCTGTTTTTAAGAGTTTTAAACAACGTTAGGAATCTTAGCTTGAGTTAAAATTGCGTGCTCTCTCTGTGGTGTAAGAGTATGAATGAACAGGTGACGAAAAATATATAGATACGCAGGGGGTCTGGGGGGCGTAGCTCCCCAGAAGTTGAAGAAAATTTCAAATTTCGGAGTAAATTTGCTCTTAAAACTTTGACTTCTTTGCCTTGAACAGTTTAATAGTTAAGCCAATATTTGGTTAGACAAACAGAGTTACTGTTCCCTTGATTGAACACATAAGATTTTAATTTATATATATACTATATCAAATCAAATATAGAAAGAAAAGCATCGCATGGTACAACGTGGGCTTAGGCAGAAAGTATAATCAACTGTAGACGGAAGGAGAATCGAAGAGCTATGCGGGGGGTCTGGGGGGCGACAGCCCCCCAGAAGAAGTCAGAGCCCAAACTACGGTAAATTGTCTCAAGAAATTAATTTAGAGCACTCTAGAAATTCCTACTACCGAATTTTTCGGCTGCGTATTTTGGTGCGTATTTTTGTTTTTGACTGCGTATTTTTAAGCTCGACTGCGTAAATACGCAGTATTTTACGCAAAAAAAAACCGTGCGGCATACCAGTAAGATCCTGCATTCTTCAACTTTCAAAGCAAGCGGGGCGATTTTGAAATATTAAAGCTTAGTCCAAAAACAATGCAGTTCTGGTAGAAAGGTGTTCAAAGTGTTTTTTCTGCAGTGTCAGCGCAGAATCTTGTATTAAGTTGATGCGAAAAGCAGTTGACATTATGTACGTGTATTATTAAGTTGTATAATAAAGGAGCACGACCACATATAGTTGCAGGCCGTGCTGACATATCGTACAATTTTTCGAAGAACTGCCAATATCAACAGCAAGCAGCAGCCGATGGAAACTCTGGACAGTTTTCGCGAATATGGGTTGTTCAGCGAAGCTGGTCCATATTAGTGCGCTTTTAACCTAGTCCTCCTGGCATTTACAACCTGCCCCTCCCATATTAACGTTTTAAAACCTAGTCCTCTGTCCATTTACAACCTAATGTCACCCATATTGCATTTTTCATGCTCCACCGGAGCATTTTTATTCTTGTCTAGCACTGCGAACGCAGAGATTAACGAAATCACGTCATTTTTACATAAGTTAACACAGATACTTGGAGTATTAATTGGAGCAAAGTTGGGTTCATTTGGTAAACCACAGCTCATTAGAAGTTAGTTAACCTCCACCCGTATAGACCTACAACATCCAAGTTTTCGCACTTTTATTGTATCGCACAGAAAATAATACAATGGTCTAAAGATTATTTTACACGATATCAAAGCGCTATATGTCAGAACTATTTCTGGAAAATTTGGGTACCGTACCTTGCGCATAGCGAGCAGGGCAAGGCGAATTTTGTGTAGGTATCAAGTCGAGCTTTGGACCGACAAGACCAACTTCTGATGGCTCCACAGGACGCTGCGCTGCATGGAATTCTTTCAAACTTTAAACTATTTTACACTAAACCTAATATAATAATAATTAATAATTAATTAATAATAATATAATTATGTGGCAAAAGACTAGCTGGTTTTTCCAACATTGAACTTTTGGTGAAATTCGTAGCCGCCCCCCCTTAATTTCAAAACTCGTTAAAATATTCCACTCAAAGATCATTATATGTGAAAATGAGCGAAATCGGAGATGGTCGAAAAATTTACCAAAAATGGACCCCCCCCCTCCCTCTCCCTTAAGGCCCGTGCTTGATTGCAACCGGCAGGCATTATGAAGTGACAATGAAGAAATCAGCTAGAGTAGTTATAGTGTGGGTGCAGCCTAAGAGTTAGACGGAGTTTTGCGTTTTAGACTCGCTTTCTCGATTCAAGGCCAGGCCCGTGGAAAGGGGGGGGGTCCAATTGCAAGCCCGAAATATATACGTAGATTTAGTACATTTTTGCAAAACAAATCACCACCCCCTCCGAAAATTCTCCCCTAACCCCCCCCCCCGCAACAATCCAACAATTCTTTTGTCATTTTATGCCCTTCACATAGAGTTGGGGAGAGCTGGATACCTTGAACCATTTCCTTGGTCGTGGTCTTGATTCAAGAAATACGTAAATAAAAGGAATTAAATTGCTTTAAATGTTTTATTCAAAATTTGTAACTATAATTTCATTGAAAAATATCAAAAGTGTTAGTATTAACAATTTTTGAAATGTTGATTTCGTTTTCTAGAATTGTTGCCTTTTTTCTTAATTCTTTCGACTTGTATATAGTGGTTTCTTCTAATTCAAGATAAGATTTTTTAATATTTATACAATCCTTCTTTATTTTCAGAAAGATTATGCCCTAATTCTGAGTGAATATTCGCGTGCAAAGTCCTTATTTGCTGAAACGGAGGTTCCACTGTTTCGTGAAGGTGCGTAATACCAGCTGGCTGAGCTAAGGTTACTATTAAATCACCTTCGAGATTTTAGAAGTATTGGTACATCATTTCCTAGACGCGGTTTTTTCTCTTCATGACATTTCTGAATTGACGGGATTTCAGAGTTTGTCATACTAAAGTTAAATTACTATCCGCCCAAAAGACTGAGACCATGTCGCTGTTACGTAGCTTATGTAGATTTTGTCTGTCTGTTTTCAGCTTTTGCCGAAGTGGAAAAGAAAATGTCCACCTTCAAGCGTATGCTTCAGGAAAAATTGTCAGAAATGCCCTCAACCTGTGAGGAACAGACGAAAATTATCAAGTACAGTACATGTACTTTTTTCAGTTTCAATAAAATGCACATCAAGGCTTCGAATTTTGGTTAGCACTGACCACTGAGGAATTTAGTGCTTTCTGTTGCCTAACTTTTATGTGTCTGGATGAAAAATAAACACCAAAATACAAGATTCCTGTTTGGGACAGGGGTTTTGAATAGGAGGATCATTCAGAATTTTCTTTCAAAGCTTAACTTTTTTTAATTGTTGCTTTTTTCAGATATCTTCTCCTACTGGACACAGAGGGCGACCCAGCCTACGATTGCTTGTCGGCTCAGTTTCGTTGGCTTCAGGCCCAGCTGTGGGATCTGCAGAAACGTTTTGTCAAACTGGGTAACTAAATTAGGATTAATTATTCACAGTATCTGTTCGCTAATTAATTAATTAATTAATAACCTCAACCTTGACACAAATTGTGAACTTTTAAATTGGGTCTGGTGGTCTAGCCATAAAATAGACAAAATGTGTTGGTCAAGATGTGAACGTTTAGTTGTAACAAGTCTGACAACTCGTCTGGAATCATTTTTAAAATAGCAGAAAAAATCCCCTAAATTTGCTTTTCTGTGGTATAAATAGCTGAAAAAGTTTTCGGTTTTTTTGCACCTGTTCCGGCTGGGGCAATTTTTCCTTCAACGGTGATTGTGTTCTGCTGCTTCTTCTGAACTAAAAAGAGAAATTAAGAATCCCCATAAATAGGGTACATACAGTTTTGCCATTGAACAAGAATTTCTGTTCTGATTTTGAGTTTTGACTGTATACGTGTTTGCGACAATTATTTTGCAGAATTTTGTTAGTGTTTGAAGTTAAATTTATTTTTTGCACTAATTATTATCTGTGTTTTTTAGCTAAACAAGATCGACATCCCAACACTGATGACTCTGATAGCGAGGATAGAGTTTGTAGGTTTTTTCTCTGCAATTTGAATTCATTCATTAATTACTGTTTTGATAGATTAGTTTAGTTAATTAATTAGTTACCTAATATTAATTTATACATTCTCCAAAACTTTTGTCTCTATTTTTTCTTTTTACTGTTGCATTTTTTCCAGTTGGACTTGTGCCACAGCGCTTCCACTTTGCCGACGCGGTCCTGGCTTTCCAGGCCAGCAAACTTCAACCCTTTTGGAAGCTGGCTCAACAGTATGCCTCCGGTTCTCTCACTCATCAGCATCAACCTCCGCCAGCCAGTAGTACTGAAGCCGTAGATGTAAGACCCAGATTTAGATCTAGAGAGTCGTTCGAACTGCAACATAATTTCTGGCCAAAGTTTGTGTAGAACTAGTCTGTTTGGAGAATTTGGGATTGGTAAAATCGGTAAAATAATTAAATCGATTAAATTAATTTCCCCCCCCCCCGCCTTTTGGGGAGATGACACCTCCTCTGTAGTTTTATTTAGGTAGAAGTTATTGTATGGCGTTTTTTGCATTTGCTCTCGCTGTTTTGTATATCGTTGGAAGTCAGTCCGTGTGCTATGCATTATTAACTTTTGTCCAGTTAATCTACTACATATTTTGTACTTTCTAATTCTAATCTCTTTCAACATTAAGAGTTTGTCTGTACTCTATAGGCCACTTTTAATATCCCCTTTTTGGTCATACCATTTTTTGGTTGCTGTTTTTGTGTAGGGTATGCTGGAACGGCTGCTACGGCAGGCCTATGCCCTCCTACTGCAGGCCATTTTTCCGGACGCTGTTACGCCTGAAATGGTCCGAGAGCACAAGGAACGCCTGCTACAGTGGCCTCCCACCCCCTGCCCTGGCCCCGGCCCCGTCTCGTGTCTGAATTCCTCGTCTACCCCTCAGCAACCGCCACAGCAACAACATCAGCGTTCTGGCGATGATACCCTGCATCTGTTGCACCTGCTGCGCTCACTGAGGTCTGTCCCGATCTGCTTCTAATCTAAGATATTCAAATCTTTTATAACATTGCAGAGTATAATCTAAAATCTTACCAAATTTATACATCTTTACATCTTGTCTATTGAGTTAAAATCCCAGAAACTATCCCAGCAGCCGGTTTCTGTTTTCAAATAAATAAAAAGCCTTTTTTTATAAAATTTGTCACAATGAATACTTCGGACAGGTAAATTCAACCCTACATAATACTCTGTAAACTGCCCTATGACCTTTCTTTTTCTAAAATTTCAGTCCACAATAAATAGTTCAGTGATCAGACACCTATTCTTGATGTTTCCAAAAACTCCCTTGATTCAAAGTCTTGACTGAGACTTGAATTTGTTTTGAGTTTATGTTAAGAACGTATGTTAGAGTAAGATTTTTTAATTTTGAAAGATTTTTTGTAATATTTTTGACGGGTTGTAGTCTTTTCTATTTCAGATCTTGCATTGGCGCCGTCTATCAGCTGGAGGCGAATTCTCGTCTAATTCGGCCCCTTCACGATTTCAATGTCACCATTCGGCTGCGATGTTTGACAAGGATTTTGGATCAAACATTTGAAGGTAGTATTTGCGATCTTATCATTAATCCTGCAAACGTGCGATAATTCGATTTGCTTGTCATGCTGAAATTTTCACAAAATGGAAAATGTCACTGTTTGATGTGACTGTAGATGGATATTGTGGTAGAAAAGACCTGAAGATGACAGTCAAAATTTCAGTTTTTTTTCCGCAAAAGTCCAGTTCTAGCGAACCATTTATTATTGTCATTGTCATGTCAGCGTAATCATGACAATGCTATCTGGTTCTGCTCTGAAAATTACTCCTACTGTCGTGCTTCTATTTTTGTAGAGCTCTTTGTAGAAATACATAGTTAAGTAGGCTATGCTTTAGCTCGAAACTTTTATCTAAAAAAAAATGAAAGCAGTAAAGGCAAAGGGAGTTTATTTTGTGTCCAGCTAACACGCCTGTGTCTGTTTTGCAGTTTTCGTTTTTTTTTAGTTTTTCTTTATTTCAATGACATGATATTTTGTTTTACATTTTTTCAGGCGTTGCCGCTCTACACGGCAAGGAGACCTGGAAAATTGTCAGCAAAACGTCGGGCTATGCCAAAACCCATCTCCCAGATCTGTTCGAATCCACCTGCCTGGAAATTCAGCCCCTGATTCGTCAGGTCCTCTCGCACAGCAACTGTCCAGACGAGTTGGACTTGTTCAGCAAAGAGACGCTTCGGCAGGCCCTTATGCCCTCCTTTGAGGGTCTTTTTGGCAGTTTCAAGGAAACTCTGGAGCGACTGTCTAGGGTTACGGCCCCTGACGGTGCCGGGTTGACGGTAGCGGCACGGCCGTGGAAACTTTCCGTTGTGGAAGGTTGGTTTATTGCATGGTCGCTGAAGGGTTGATCTGAATTGAAATGATTCTATGAAATATTTGCTACAATTATCGCTGACGTTCACTGGAAAATCTTAGTTTAATACCAAGTATTTTATGAAACGTTGAAATCGTGGTTTCTACCCTAAGGATGTTTTATGCACAGAATATATTATGTCTCTTATTGGCGTATATGATGTTCTAATTGGTACCTATCATTCTAAAATTTTCTCTTTGAGAATAGGAAAATATCAAAACGTGGACACCCAGAAATCTAACCAACCTTATTCACGCGACCGGTTTCGAGACCGGTGTGGTCCCTTCGTCAGGCGACTCCTGGCTATTACTCGCAAACGTTACTGGGGGGCTATAGGATTCCTTATTTGAATGGGAGGGTAGGCGACAGGCTCGGGAGACAGGGGGGCACCCTGGGCGCTTCCTGGAGGAAGGGGGGCACGTAGGGAACTTCCGGGAGGAAGGGGGGCAGGCTGGGCACTTCCTGGAGGAAGGGGGGCCTGGGAAGGCTGCTGTGTTCGGTAGAATGGATGCTAACAATGTCAGACTCGGAAGGTGGGGACTTGTTGAAACGTAGGATATGTTCCCAATTTAAATTGAGAGGATAGTCCGTACAGAGCTGGCTAATCCACCGTTTTTCTTTCTTCTTTCTGATGGTCTCGTCCGTTGCAGAATCAATAACAGAGACCAGTAAGTCGGTTAAATCATGACAATGATCTCTGAATCAAATGGGTTAAAACCATTTAAAGTTTAAAACCATTTAAAACCAGTTAAAACCATCAAAAATCTCTGAATCAAATGGGTTTTAACTTTAATTTCGACTTACTGGTCTCTGTTATTGATTCTGCAACGGACGAGACCATCAGAAAGAAGAAAGAAAATCGGTGGATTAGCCAGCTCTGTACGGACTATCCTCTCAGTTTAAATTGGGAACATATCCTACGTTTCAACAAGCCCCCACCTTCCGAGTCTGACATTGTTATCATCCATTCTACCGAACACAGCAGCGCTCCCCAGCCTTCCCAGGCCCCCCTTCCTCCAGGAAGTGCCCAGCCTGCCCCCCTTCCTCCCGGAAGTTCCCTACGTGCCCCCCTTCCTCCAGGAAGTTCCCTACGTGCCCCCCTTCCTCCAGGAAGCGCCCAGGGTGCCCCCCTGTCTCCCGAGCCTGTCGCCTACCCTCCCATTCAAATAAGGAATCCTATAGCCCCCTAGTAACGTTTGCGAGTAATAGCCAGGAGTCGCCTGACGAAGGGACCACACCGGTCTCGAAACCGGTCGCGTGAATAAGGTTGGTTAGATTTCTGGGTGTCCACGTTTTGATATTTTCCTATTCTCATTGATATGCTGTGTATCCCCCGTGGATCCGTGGACTGGTGTCTGTTTTGACTCTTTATTGTTCTGATAAAATTTTCTCTTTGAAACAAGTGAAGAAAAGTGGGGCCGCCCTCATTCGGTGACCTCCCCCATTCGAGAAGCCGACGCCCCCTCCATAAAACTCCTCCCCCTCCTATTAAATTCCGACCTCCACCCAATTACCTCCGAAAAAATTGCCAAATCGCAAAATCCGAAGTCACCATTTTGAATCTGAATTTTCAAAAAATTGCCGGATTCACCGGATTTTAAGGGAATTTTCGCTTTTGGCATTTTTGCACATAAAATTTAAAAATTTTCAATAATATTATGCCCCCTATATTTTGTGATCCATGGGGGGCTGCTTCGAGCTGCCCCCTTAACACACCCCCCCCCCCCCATAAATATTAGCCTAGACATAAGCCAGCAGATCAGGATTCGATCCCAAACCAGAATTTGGTTAATCTGCTGTACTCAGAACTGTATTCACTCTGCGCTTTTAGGACAGTGAGACAGTTGATTGAACACTATTTCAGCCTGAGTTTGTACGAATTTGCCTGCTAATTAATAATTTTAATTGGTTTAATTTGTAGACTGATAAGTTTGTGAATTTTATGGTTTTTGGCAAAATTTCTGTTTTCCAGGTGGAAAGTCCCAGCAGGCCAAGGAGGCCGGAATTAAGGATCGGAAAGTGTTGATTGTTTTGGCCAATTGTGAATACGCTGAGAAATATTCGATGCGAACGCTGCGTGATCGATTTGACGCTGCCGGCGTCAAGACGGCTCGGCAAGCGGCTGAGGTAACTTTTAGGGAGGGGGAACAAAACAGGGATTTTGTCTATGTATATACAGTACATTTCATGAAATCCAGGACTGGTGGCGTAATTTCCAAATTGGCGAAATATCGCGAAGTGACGCCAATTTTCGCCAAAATTGGCGAAAAGCCTTGTTATTGGCGACAATTCTTGTTTTTTTGGCCAACGTTGTTCGGAGTTTTCTCCAACTTTGTCGAAAATCGCTACTATTTCGCAACATTTTGCTGTTTTCGCCAATTTGGAAATTACGCTACCAGTCCTGAATTTCATGAAATGTACTGTATATTTGTTAAGTTTAAGCTGTACGAGGTTCTTTTTACTTAGCACAGTTTTTTTGCTTTAATGCACTTAGGGGGATTGGGGGGGGGGTAATTTTGAAACTTCCCCTTGGTTTTCTCTTGGCCAGAAAAGTGCTGGGTGCTAAGTTTAATAAAATTTGCGTTAATTTTTTCGAAACATTTTACAAATTTATTCTTGAGGTACAAGCCCCCTGAAAATGTTTGCTCAAGGTACAAGCCCCCTCAAAATTTTTTGGGGACAAGCCCCCCCCAGGACCCGACCCTACGTTAATGTATAGATGATGGCCTTAAAGTGCTAAAAATACGGTACATATAGCCTGTTTTCTGTGCTGCTATAGTGATTAACAATATTTTGTTATACTTTCGACCAAAAGTCTTTTAATATTTGGTGTTTTCTGGGCACCGTCTAGTGGAGGGGGACGAGTGGGGGATCCAAACGGTGAGGGCCCATCTCCCACCCCCACTGAAGAAAAGACAGCATTTTAACTTAGATCATGTTAAGAACTATTTTTTAAATCTTAATTTTCATTATTTTTAGTAGTTTTTGCCTGCTGAGTGCCAATATTTGGAAACTTTATTTAAATTTACTGTCCTTTCTGTTGCTATGTACCCTATGTATATTGATTTAGTGCTACCAAGCGTACATAATACATAAGAGTATGACAGCTGTCATACTTTATGTTTAGAAGCGCGACACATCCTCTGCACGCTAACGGCTGACCCCCTCCCCCGCAAATTGGACCCTTCACTTCAAAAGAATTTGGCCTCTATGCGTGTGTTCTAAAGCTCGAAACAGACACAAAACTCGCTCACGTAGTGCATGTGTTTTCGAGCTTTAGCACACAAGCATAGAGCGAGTGAGCGTACCCCCGTGTCGACTGGATACCAATTTGCGGGGGGGCGTGGTCAGCCGTTAGCGTGCAGAGGATGCGTCAAGCTGATAATACATAGAGTATGCCAGTTGTCATACTATTATGTATTATGTACTCTTGGTGCTACGTATGCCTTCTTTGTATTTCACGTTTTATTGTTTACCCATGTTTATTGCTTACGTTTATATATATTTACATGTTGCTTCTTGTGTTTAGCTGGCTGGTGCTTCCTATGCAAACTTGAGTGCTGCCCTTCTCAAAGCCTACATTACAGCCAAAGGCTCGACATTCTGTGATCTCATACGACCCGTTTCCTATGCCGGTGTGGACGCTGTTACCGGTAGGAGCTGATTAATTTTTAACTGTTTTAGCTTTTTCTTGGCTCTTTTGTAGTTTTGTTTTGTAGAATGAGAAAGAAATAGTTAAGGGGAACTTAAAATTATGCGAATTTAATGAATAGGAGTAAAAACAGTATAGGCACACTCAGTGGTAAAGCAAAATCCATCTTCTATGTAGTATCCCACATAAGCCTTTGGTGCAAATTTTCTACTTTCTAACGGCATATTTATTGCGTTTATGAAGCTTGCAAAGCTGGAAAGCTGTAAAAAAAGCTTGAAATGTATATGGAGAAAATTTATACTTTTATGTTGTCTAAACGGGTGGAATATGTTCTAAAAAAGTTGTCTCATTTTCTTCACAGTGAAAAGAATTAACGATTGTGAAGACCGAGTCTATTGCAAAAACAAAAAATTTCTTCAGCCCGCGCCACCATTTTGTGGGCGGGGTGTTTGATTGGAATTTAATCCGCTGGGGAGGGGGGTCGCTACGCTACGGTCTGTACTGGAGGAGGAATTAGTTAAGAATAAGGTTAACTAATTAGGAATCTAGTCAGTGCTATTTTGATATTACTAAGGAACGCCAACTTTATTAGGTGTTTTTTTTTCAATTTTATTACTTGATTTTTTCCTGATTGTAGTGTCTTCGTAGTTTGTTTTACTGCTTTTTTCAAGGCAATATTTAAAATATTTTACAGGGCTGCCGCGGTTCCTTCTTTTCCTTTTTTCCTTTTTTTCGAGGTCGTCCTTTTTTTCCTTTTTTCTGCAAAAATTCCTTTTATTTCCTTTTTTTCCAAAAATTTTCTGAAAATCGACAAAAATATACCTAAAATTTTAATCTTACGGTGGTAATTTCCAAAAAGTTTCCGGCTTCGCCGGAATATTATTTATATACTTAATTTTTAATTCTTTTAGCTTTTCAATTCAATTCTATTTTCTAGCTAAATCTACATACATATTTACTTAATACGTATGACTATTATATTATACCTGCACGTACGAATTTTGATATACGTATAGAAATTGTTGGACTTATTTTTTGTTTGCTTAAAGACAAGAGTTAATTGATTTGTGCTTGATTTGACGTCTATAACCCAGGGTTTTTTATTTCGCTACCGACCTTTGGGCCAAATGGCCTCAACGAACAAAATTGGCCTCAATGACCAAAATTTTTAGGCCATCTCCCAAAAAATTGAGGCCATCTAATTTTGCTAATTTTTAGGATGTGCGCTGTTGTTCGCATTATTGTGACGAAATGAAAACTTGAATGGTTATTAGTATATAAGTACAAATATAGAACGGAACTAGCTGGCGCGGCCCAGAAATTTTTATGAAGTACAATTTAGAAATACCAATATTTTCACTTAAAGATCAATAATATTTGACTGAGTTTTTGTCGAAAAATTTAGGCCAGATGCTCTCAACGGCCACAATTGTTTAGGCCAATAGGCCATCGGCTCTAAAATTTAGGCCATGGCCTTAGCTATGGCTTACATAAAAAACCTTGCTATAACCTTGATTAAGATTAAATATATGTCTGGCATTTTTTTTAGGGTTTTGAAAGTGGGGGGGGGCTTCCGAAAAGTGGGGGGGGGCGAGCCAAAAGTATATAAAATATACCGAAATTTTTAGCGAAAAATTAGCGTTTTTAAGGTAAAAACGCAAAAAATCGCTGTTTTTGAGCTTATAAGTCCATAAATTAGCTAAAAATTGAGAAAATTTTTGAAAATTTGACCCCAAAAACCTTATTTTTTGACACTTTTGGGCGACCCCCAAAAAAGTGGGTGGGGGCTTGCCGAAAAGTGGGGGGGGGCAAAAGTGGGGGGCTCTGAAAAGTGGAGGGGGGAACCGAAAAGTGGGGGGGGGGCGCCCCCCCCCCCCCCCCAACTAAAAAAATGCCAGTATGTTCGTAATGCGTGCATAGATTGCTGCAGGGATTTTGAGCAAAATGTAGTGCTTTGCACACTTTTTAGCAAAATGCACTATTTGGGGTGCTATGCAGAATGGCAAATTGCACTAGACGTCACTGTAAATTTTTCCTAAAAAGTGTTCGGCAGTAGATAGCGATTGAAGAAACACATTTCTAAAAATTCTATAATTTTCTTGGGGGACTCTAGCCTCCTGACCTTAAACTTAACATTTCTACTTTATTCCATTTCTATTCGTATGTCAAATTGTTTTTATTGCCGGGTGGTACAAAGTTGAAATTTTGATATTAGTGAAATCTGGAGAAGGCTTATTTTATTCATTAAAATGCGTTGAAACTGCCATAGCCGATTCAGTTTCTGGAGTGCTGTGCCCGCAAATCTCTCTGTTTTAACCCAGTTATAAGCTACTTTATTAATTGATTAAAATGTCAGTGACGCAGCGCAGGGGAGTAAGCTAACATAATCGAATGGGTTTACATATCTCATATGAACTATATATTTTGTCAGCATTTTCATTTCGCATTTTTTGTTTGTTTCTTTGCGTCAAAGTTTGCTGTTTAAAGGGTAAATTCTCCATTTTCGGCTTTCGGTGCTTTTTCTTTGATTTCTCATTTAAAAAATTCTCTAACTTCTTGGGTGCTGCTCTCCCCATAGCTCCTGCTCTTACACGGAAAGGAGGAATATATACGGCTGTCCCTACTGAAAGGAGAGTTTAGCTGCAATTTTCGATTTATTTTATATTTTATATTTATAAACCAAACGTATTTTGATGGTTATCTTTCTTTCCTAGGTGTCCAAGACTTTATTGGCGACCTGCTTTTATGTATTGTGGCTGTGAAAGCAGAAGTACGTCTATCCTTTGCCTTGTATACCTTGGACGGTGCTTTGGTTAACTGTCAATCAATGTGGACTTTCATTTTGATGAATGTTTTTGGAAAACAACGCCTAATTCATTTATTTGTGACCTGTTACAACCCTTAATAATGAATTGGTGTTGAAATGCTAAAATGTTTGTTTTTGTTTGCTAAAAAACACCTATCTACGAATCTCTCTCCTTCTTAGCACTTTCCTTTCCGTTTTATTATTTCAGCTCTATCTTCTAACGCCACATTTGCTGTCGAAGATTTTGCCGCAGGTTGTAGGGGCCTGCGTCCAGCAAGTTATTGCTCATATCCAGCACACATTGATAAACTCCGCGCAGAAATCAAGCAAATCTTGCTATCAGGTTAGCATTGCATTGCTATAGAACTTTTTCTTATACGTGCGTGTATTTGTATATTTACCTTTTTTGGGGAAAATTATTTGGAATTAGACCAAGAATGCTTCGCTGCTATCAGATTTTGTGCCCGAAAGTAGGAAAATTTTCCGGATTCCTCGGCTAAAATGAAATGAGAGCTGTGTATATACCTTGACATTCAATTATGTGCTTATTATTTAAAGAATTTTCTAAATACTAAAACTACCATGGTTGGATCTAGGACGTGGGAAAAGCGACCGCCCTTTGTGTCACGATTCGAAAGTAAGAAAAGTTAGTGGAAATAGACAAAGGGCATATTTTCAAAAAAGTGTTTCCGCGCGTATTTTAAACGTTTTAGTAGGAGTTCTTTTTGTTTTTGTTGGGTCCATTTCGACGGCTGAGTATGAAAAAGTCTTATCTGTTACTTTAAAATCTCGAGAAAAATGCGAAAAACTGCTTCTCTATATTATAAACGCCGTCAGATGTTTTCAGTATGACCATAAGACAGCCCTATTCAATAGAAGAAAATTTTGAAATTTCCGAATCTTGAAACCAACTCCTTCGAGCTGTAGGTGCCGGTTGAGAGTTTTTCATTCAACTGAAAATTTACGTGTAATTTATGCAGTTTAGTCATTTTCCGCAAAATTGTCTCGGCAAATTGCCACATACACAGTACATTTTAAGTGGTTAAATTCCACGTCTTGAGATGTTTTCGGTCGCAGATTAAGATGAACTTAGAATAACACTGTCTTATAGCGATAGGACCAACTGCGATTACACGTAGTCACTACTGTTTGGCATTCAGAGCGCTATAAAAGCGTCAGAAAGGTGGGATCTTTTCACACAATGTGCGCTGTACACACTGGAGTAATAAAAAGGATACGTCCGGGATGGGACTTTTTCACACTCAGCCGTCGATTTTTTGTAATATGGTTGGGGGGTATTGATTTTTCAGTTCAAACTATATTATTTCTGTCTACTTTTAGGCAGCGCTAGATATCATGGCAATGGAGCTCGCCTTGAGCATTCATCTAAGCCCGGAGTCTCAGTAAGTCTATTCCAGTAATCCAACTGCTTTGTAGTAAGTGATAGCGATTTTTCACGCTTTTTATTGGTAATGGGGAGGTTTTCTATTTGTTTTTGTAATGTAAATAATTAATTGATAAAATATAATTATTGTGTTCCATGATGATGTTTCTACCTTGTCACTAGTAACGTCTTTCTTCAGCTGAACTCCAAATTTTGATATTTCATTTTCAGGAATTTAATTCGGAAAACGGTAGCACAGTTGAATATAACTCAAGATGAGAGGTATTGAATTTATTTGTATCGGAGTTTATGTTAATAAGATTATAAGTTTTCCTTCTCATACGCCAAATGTGCTAGTTTGATTATATGTTTGGAAAAAACTGAAACTTGCTCTGCGCAGTTATAAAATTAAGTTTAGAAAGTTAGCTAATATCATTTTTAAACTCAGGGTCTGAAAACGTATCTCTGACACCTTCTTCAATTTATGTCCTAATATTTTGTTTATATATCTCACTTGATCTGTGAATAGTGTGAAGTCGCCGTTATTTTATGGGTTTTTAATTGGAATATTTTTGTATATTATATTTTTTGTTTATATTTCAGCTTCAGTGACTTGTTGTCGGGATTCAAAAAGCGGAATCGATTGATGGTTTTGGGCCTGCATGGTGACTCTTCTAGTGCTGTTAATGGAACTGTCTGAATGATCAAATTTTGTTTATTTTGCTATTAATTGTGATACTTATTTATATGTTTATTTATTGTTTTTAAATTTCTGTATATGTTTAATAAAGTAAATGATTTTTATATGACTGGTTTAGTTGGCTTAGCGGCTTTTAAGTATAGCTTAGTGTGTGAGTTTTGAGAAACTAAAAATTCAACTTCTTGTGTATTCCTGGAAGTCAACCACATTTAAAGTTCAGGAGTCTGTAATAATGGAAATAGGTTCTCTCTTTGGTCTAAGCCTTACCCGTGTGCTTATTGGGTTTGAACTGAAACATCTGATTGCAGAAAGAGCTACCTCATGTCTAGCTAATAATTACATGCGTGAATGGGAGTACCCTTTGCATAGATCAGTTCGGTCAATTCACACGTCAAAGTTTTCGGTAATAGGCTGGAAGCTATATGATCGACAAAACTGTTAGCTAATTAAAGATGTCTTGTCTTGTTCAGAATTTAGTCATGTGTCCTTTGGGTACACTAAAGATTGTTTAGTTTCAAAGTAGGGTAGCTGGAGTCAAAAGGCACCGTTAGAGTGAAATGTCTCTGCTTCGTTGTTGGTTAGGGCTGCTACTTGAAGGTTTGGCTTTTCCGGGATGTTCGGTTTTGCCAGAAAACTCGTGTTTTCCTATTTACGAAAAGTATTTCAAATTGCTTCTGGACTAGGACCAAAGCCAATTTTAGCAGATTAGAGCTTTTAAACATACGTATTTAAAGTAAATTTGGATGATTTGAGGGAATTTTTGGAAAGATGCCAACATTCATGTTAACTGGTACTTACTTCTTGCTGCCATTTCTAATGGAAGCAACAGATGTTTATTAGCCCCACCCCGTTTCAACAAAAGTGCATAGTTTCACTATATATAAGAAGAAGAGTAAGCCACTAGAGGACTTCTTTCTTGGCATGCGTAACGGTGCTGCGTCCACAATACGTGAATGTTCCCCGTTTGGGGGTGGGGGGGGGGGTTCGACAAACATTGGTGGTGGAGTAGCAAAGAGGTCTCCATTTGGTGGGGGTAGCCAAAAGGGGTCCCGGTTTGGTGGGGGGGTAGGCAAAAGGAGTCCCCGTTTGGTGGGGGGGGCAGCCATCCCCGTTTGGTGGGGGGTAGGCAAAAGGAGTCCCCGTTTGGGGGGGGTAGGCAAAACGAGTCCCCGTTGTGGGGGGGGGGGTAAGCAAAAGTGGTACCCAATTGGGGGGGGGCGCCAGCCGCCAATCAGATCCAACCAAACCAAGTCAGCCTAGAAGACCCCCCAAACGGGGACCCTCTTCTGCCTACCCCCCCCCAAACGGGACCCCTTTGGGCTACCCCCTTCCACCCCCCCCACCAATGGGGGAGGGGGTATGCTTGTCAACCCCTCCCTCCCCCCACCAAACGGGGAACATTCTCGTATTGTGGTCGGAGCACGTTTACGCAATGCTGTGAAGAGAAGCGCTCTTGCAACCTACTTGTCTCCTATATATATATATATATATATATATATATATATATATATATATATATATATATATATATATATATATATATATATATATATATATATATATATATATAAAGATATGTATATATTGCAATTATGCATTCTTGGTTTCCATCTTGAGGTTGCATCCGCAGCAGTTTTGAAGGTCAAGATCTTTCTGTAATATAAATATAGAACAGTCCTGCAGATTTCTGCGATTGCTTGCTAAATTCTTAGTTAACTTTATCTTTATGACACATCCTTAAATGCCTAGCTTATATACTTTCAGGAATGCAGACCAATGCCCAACTCGTTCAACTGTGCGCCAGCTGTGCTGCCTATTTAGTACGGGGGGTTCGCAGTCAGGCCAGTTCCAAGACCTATATCTATCGCAATGCCCGGGATCCGGCAATTTTCGGTGCGGAAAACGAGACTGTTGAGCGACGAATTGACGCCTCTCCAGTTACGCATGCGCAGAAATTGAAACTGGAACCAGACGCTGCTTCACGAGATTCAAAAATTCTGAATGTTGCAATTATAGGTTAGAGTTTAATGTTTAATTGAAGAGTTAATGTTAAGGTGATGATTATTCCATTTGGGTAGTTATTAGAGGAGGAGTTCTTGTTTCCTTGCATGTTTGCATGTTTGCAAAGAAACAAGAACTCCTCCTCTAAGAACTACCCAAATTTATTTGGGTAGTTATTGTCAGCGCAGATCAAGTTTAAATTTGACGAAACTTTCCCAAATTACTTATTTACCATCGGCTCAGTCCCGCTTCAAAAAGTCGGCGTAACCGTTAGTGGTGGATGTACCGTTTTTTGATAGGTGCCTAGCAGCTAGCTGCATAGTAATAATTATATTCATTCGAAAGATCTTGTTGAGTTCTACATTTTTGTTTTTGGTGACCCTCCCCTATACGCACAACTCTGTGGTGAAGTTTGCAACACTTAACCGATTGGGCTCAAATTTGGAATGAGTGCATTTGAATACATTTCTGATCTATCTGTGACAGGAATTTAAAATTTTAAAGACTTTATATTTTTCAGTTTTCAAAGGGGGACGGGGCGAAAGTGAACCAAAAAAATGTCTTCGATTTCGATGCAAAGCTGGACAAAGAGGGTTTCATATTCGCTGAACACGAATCTTAAAGCCTTTTTTGATCAGTCCCCCTTAGTATGTAAATTTCAAAATATAATTTTTTAAATTTTAAATTTTTGTCTCGAATCGATCAGGCCTGTGTTCAAATGCACCTATACCAAATTTGAGCCAAATCGCTTAGGTTTTGCGAATTGTAGACACAGGTGTGCATACATACGGAAGAATCACCTATCACCTCATCTTTTTTCTATATTGAGATTGCTAATTTTCATTTTTTTGAGTCAGAAATCAATTAGTTTCGTTGAAATCAATTTTTTGTTTCATGAGCTACACAAGCCGTAAGATAAAACGAAGGGTGTCAATTTGAAGCCCACAGAGATTGTTTCACAACTGGGAGCGCTTTTTCCAGCGATTATGGAGCATTTAATATGCACGTTACAGGATTGCCATATTTCACTAGTGTGTGTTGCACAAACCTACTCAGGGAACCTTTTCAGTTGCCCCGATTGCTGCTTTCTACATAAAGTAATCGCTTGACAAATCTGAGAAAAGTAGACAAAATTCGAAAAGTATATTTAATAATTCTATAAAATGCTATCCAGATATTGAATAAAGGTATCGTCTGATATAACCTTTATTTCGAGAAAAATTTGCTTCAGTCTACAAAAAATCTGAAAATTTAACATCTTCTAGAATGCAATAAAAAGCTTTTAGAAAACCAAGCTAGTTTCATTGTTTTCCTTAAGACGAGAAAATGTTTCGCTATATCTTTCGCAATTTGGGGAGTTGGAAAGAGCTTTATACATAGTTTTAAAGCTTATAATCATAACATTCACCTGGGTTTACGAAACTAGCAAAATTAGCAAAAAATTATCAAAAATGTTCAGACATACCGGCTAAATATAGACCAAACACTTTTGAACATCGGTTTCTCAAAACTGTAGAATCTGCCAAAACTTCTGTTTTTGCCAATTATATGAAGGACATATGGGCCGAGAGGCGTTTTTTGGATGTGGCTCTGCAGGTCTTTACGGTCGAGAAAATCGACTAGAAAATTAAAAATACCTAAGGCCCAGAACGTTTTCGTGCACGCAAATGATTCAGAAGTTGGTCAAACCACATTAAATGTGGTATTTTTTACTCATTTTGGAGTGCCAAATACGCATTATAATGGTAGAAGAAAGTAATTTCTCGCCGGTGGCGCAAACATGTTTGAAAAATGAGCGTTTTACACATGGCATGGAAAAATTCTGGGGGGGGCACAATTTCAGGGGGAAATCCCCCCCCCATTTCCCCCTGGCTACGCGCCTGTCCAGAGCCATACCCAGATACCCAGTGTATATCTCTGGGTCTGCAAGCCTACTCCCAGTACAAACTGGCGCCTCCGGTGCCCGAAACCGGTTATGACTTTCTGAAACGTTTCTACTCCAAGGGTCTCATCAGACGGCTTAAGGCTACCGTTAGTTTTTATTTCATGGTCATATAACTGTTTAAATGTTTCGACCCTCGCCACGAGATCTCATCAGATAGCTTGAGGCTACCGTTACGAGTCATTTGTAATGTGGAAAAAGTTTAAAGCACTGCCGATACACATAAAACACATTTAAATAATTTACATTAAAACATTTAAAAAATTCCAAAAGGTTTCATAATGTGAAGGTTTAATAATGAAGTAAATTAATTTAATTAAAGCAGACAATTTTAGCAATCAAGTAAAAAAGACAAACAAAATGGTTTAGCTATCACGTGGGTGAAGTAAATCAAATAGCGTAAAGATGTGATAGGGTTATGCAATGAAGAAAGAAAAATACGTTAACAAAACAATGTAGAGTACCAGACAAGTGAAAAACAATAAACAAGGGTATGCAATTCAGATGAGTAGTATTAACAGTAATATAATCCCTAGACCTTAGTAAACCAAGTTATTGAGATTATAAGGAAATGACAATTGAAATGAAATAAAGAGCAATCAAACAAAAATGATGCAGGAGGCACAACGAAAGGAGAACATTTATTCAGGTTAAAAATACTATGTTAACAATGTAAAAATCAAAATTATCACAAGTGAATTCACTGCCATCAGTCCACATTCAGAACAACAACTAGCCGTGGAAAACACCGACCAGAATATTTGTGAAGTTTAAGCCATCCTAGATGATGTAAGTTAAACTTAATTGAATGTTTTTAGATATAAAGACGTAGTTGAATGATTCTGAGTCATATAACATGATTTAATTGGTACATATTTATTTACCACAACTTTCTTAGTATAAATATAGATATATCAATTCATGAAGTAATTACTATTTTGATTTTTTCTTACTGTTGAAGAAAGTTTTTCAAACACAAATATTTTACTAATTTGTTCAATAGCTAAGAGAAATATAAGAACTCCAAAGGTGATTTATATCTTATATATTTTTATTTTGAAAAATTTTATTTTTATGGTTTTTAGATTTAAACAAACTATAAAATGCACTAAGCAAGTTTTTCACATTGTATATATGGTTTGTCATAATCACGTATCAAAAAACTGTTTTAATTAACTAACTTTGATATTTGTACACCTGTATTTTCTTGTGTTTTCTTGTATTAGATAACTCTAATCACACTTCCTGAGGCGACTGGCCGCGAAACGATCTTTCAAATATTTTCGTCTTATGTTCCAAAAAAATTCAAAAAACTTCGTTCAACACTTCTCCACTGATGAGCCGCAAGTGTTTGAACCAAGTCTGGTAGAGGTCGCATGCACTACTAATATGTTTTTCACGTTCACAAATGAAAACCTCATTAATTAGCAGGAGAGTATTTATGTATTTCTTTAATATTCGGGTCGGACTGCTATCTTGAGTTAACTTCATTCCGAATAAAATCTCGGAAAAGGAAAATAAGAAGTTGGTACGTAACCTAACTTGTTCCTTTCATTCCATGTATTAAAATATATATCCTTATAGAATATCGAAGAGGAACAGCATTGTATACTTCCTCGTAAAATGGAAGGATAGTCCTATTGAAGACTCTGACTGGATATCCATGAGTAATCTAGAAAACTCGATATCTGGGTCTCTTGCACAATTTTTCCATCCATGGTGTAATTATAAACGTAGTCCTGTATATATATATATATATTTGTGTGTGTGTGTGTGTGTGTGTGTGTGTGTGTGTGTGTGTGTGTGTGTGTGTGTGTGTGTGTGTGTGTGTGTGTGTGTGTGTGTGTGTGTGTGTGTGTGTGTGTGTGTGTGTGTGTGTATACTGCCAACCTTGTGAGCACCTCCAAATAACGCTTTCCTTTCTATATATATAATCGCGACAGCGCCCATATATAATATATGTGCAAAGGCGTCTGTGCGACACCCTGGAGTCCGTGTTGACCTGGTGCCAACTAATTAGAGGTCCGGGAGGGGTAAAAAGGCTACCATCGTAAACAACTCGAGAAGTACTCGAAGTTTTGCACTAGGCGATAGTTACCGTGCGTTTGTTTTTTTCTAGGTCAATAACGCTTTTTGGAAACGCATTTTACGGCTAAGTGTTGAACGATGTGGGCATTTTGGATCCATACTACTATGATATGTTGGTAGACAATATCCACCCATGCTACATTTTTGGTCATTTTGGCACCTGCCAATTTTGGCTCTGTGCCAAGGTCCAAAGTCGGACTTTCGCTATTTTGGCACAAATTTTGGTCACACTTTTCGAGAACTGGGTAGAAGCTGGAGAGGTCTAGTATCTTTTGTTGAAAATTACCAGTAGAGGTGCATAAAGTAACGAGGGGGATTCTTTAATTTTACTCCCTAGCTTTCAGGAGATGGGCCCAAACTTTGCTTTTTTTGGCGTGTTTGGGCGAAAAGTCCGACTTTCACTAGAAATGGCCTAAAAGTCACTAAAATGGCATTTTTCGGTCGTCTGGTGGTACCCATGTATATATAGTAAATCGGGGTTCTGAAAACGATGAGCATAGTCATTGCATATATTTAGTTATTTGCATACACTCTGTTATACTAGCTCGACATATGTGCGTAAATTATCATCATTTGGTCTTGTTGAACTGCAGCAAGCAACGAGAAGAGATCTAAGGATATGAAGCTAAAGCTATTAGTTCAAGCAAGGAGTAAATAGAAGATCAAAGTCCTAAAATTATTCTTGAAATGTAAATTTTCCGTATAAATGGATGAAATGCACTGGTTAGTATAAAGGTTTCTCGAAGAAAAAGTTTGCTAAAATAAAAGTTCAATTAGGCTAGAATATATATACGTAGCAGTAGATTGTTTATGCACTATAAACTAGATGTAGCTTGGATGGATATGCATAATGATTTACATTTATAAACCGCGAAAATGGGTCGTTCGGCGAAGCTGTGCCCATATTAATTGGCTCGCAACCTAGTCCTCTTCTATTTTTGAACCTGGCCCCAGCATTTTTAAGACTAGTCCTATTTTAATTTTACAACCTCACCATCACTCATATTACTTTTTTCATACTCCAGAGGAGCATTTTTATTGTATATATATATATATATATACATAGGCGTAGATAAGGGGGGAGGCGCCCGAACGGGCGCCCCCCCGAAGCCCCTTTGCCCCCCTGGAAATTTTGTCAGCGAAAAATTTTTAAGGTCGCGCGCAGCGCGAGCTTATCATATTGCGCCGTTTTTGCTGGCGAAGTTGTCTGAAATACAGGTTTTAACCTTTAATTTCTCGAAAAAATCGCTAGCTCTGAACCAAACTAGAAAACAATTTTATGCGAAAATTACTGGAAAAATAGGTTTAAAACATAATAGTATAAAAATTTCATACTGGGGGCTGTGCACCCATACTCTCGCTTGTTTGCGTTCTTACTCATATTGCTAACTGCTATGACAAGTTGATACGTATTGTTTCTGTCTTTAGTCTTGCAGATTGCACTTATATATAGTCTTGCACTTATAAAGAAAGTGTTCAAAATTAATTCCTCAGGGAGTCTAAATTGAAAAATGCTACAACTTCTGGGGGGCTCTGCCCCCCAGACCCCCCCGTGGGTCCTATTTCTTTGCGACATTTGGTTTCTCCACAGCGCTTCCACGCGTACAATTCTAGCTCTCATATTATTTGCTGATCTGAAATATATATACAGCAAGAAAATGCTTAGAAAAAATTGTTTTCATGTCTAAAATATCAAAAATTCTCAACTTCTGGAGATTTAAAATCGATTCAGTCAAAAAATTTAAAAGTTAAAAGTTTTCAACTTTGGTATTAAAGATTAATATTTATATAAAGTTTCTCTACCAGTTCTGAATAAGCAAAATCTGAAAAAAGCTTTAATAATTAAGCCGTTTTTGGTAAAAATCTGAGAAAATTTCTTAAGTTTACTAATTAAGAATTAAAGCTTCAGCAGCAGTTTTTGGTGACAATCTGAAAAACTCAATTTTATTTTCAAAAATATCGCAAGTTACGATTATTGTGGGTCACGGTAAAAAATTGCTCAATTTCGGGGGAGGGTTTGAGGAAACCGACCAATGGAAGCAGTGGCGTGCCAAGTAGTGGTAACGGCGGATGAACAGTGCCAGACGGATCCTTCTATCTGCCAGGATCACATCCCGGTGTCTCGAATATTCGGCGCAAGTGTACGACATAATGTTCACGAGTTCCGTATCAGAGACTTTCTTGAAAGTAGTCTCTTTAATACCTATTTTCTCTATTTTCTATTATTTGCGTAATCGGTTTTTTGTAATGGGGGCATTACTTTCCCGTAGGGGAGGTGTAACGGTATTTGTGTATTTGTTATATATAATTGTAGTGTAGTCGTGTACGAATAAGTCTCTTATAAGTCTCTTGTTCCTTCTTTCTCATTCTCAGTTTCTTCTGTCTTAGTCTGAACTCTCAACAATATTAGGTTTCAAACTTTTTCCATTCTGTCTGTAGTCACTTAATTCTTTATTTCGTCTAATATAAACGGGGTATCTGTTATAACTTTCTTAATCATGGGGCTTTCTATTAAATATATTAAATATATCTTCAAAAATAGTGTGCGCTGATTGTGTTTTTGCTTGTTAGTGTGTGTTTGCAGAGTATAAGTGGAGTATATGTGTGTTGTGTTCTAAATAATACATATATATATATATATCCTAACGGTTATTCAGCAGTTTGTCTTGTTTGCTTCTTTGGGGGCCAGGCCCCCTCTCTGTCGCTAGTTTAGCATATACATTTTTATATCTCAGTGTGCAAAGCTAAGTTCTTCCTTTTCTCTTGCTAGGCGATGGGTGGGTTTAAAGTTGGGTTTTTAGGCTAGTCAAAATATATGTTGTTGTAAAGTGCAGTTTTTGCGTTTTGCCATTCAGTCTTGGGTCTGTTTTGATAGCGAGCAGTTACGCTCAAGTAAATTTTGAAGGTATGTTACTTTTCTTCGGCTAAGTTTAGTGAGATAGCAAAGTAAACTTAGGAGAGGCCCAACAGTATTTACATTTACAGGATAAATCTGTAATTTCCACTGGTTTAGTGTGTGACTTCTATTGCTGGGGAAGGGGTAGGTGCCCAGGGTATTTATTAGGGATTTTTTCCGGAGGAGTGGTTGTTTCAAAAGCGTTCATTCGCCAGGTATTAAAAGACTAATGGTCGAAAATTAAAGCAAATTCACCTCTCAAAAACTGAACTACATATGCCTTGATTTCTTGATTGTTTTGGCGGCATTTCAAATGCAGGCAAATAAACAACTAAAATGCCATGGCAAAAATCAGCAAAAATAGATATACACATTTATATCAAAGAAAAACACTTCACTGAATTGCCATCAGGCGCTGTAACAAGTAAAAAGCACTCCTTTTCCTCCTCCCCTGAGGGTAGGCTGACCAATCAATTTGCGTGCTGGTCGATCCCATAGGGGTACCTATCCGTATTCCTTCACTGATTAGTGTTTTCAAGCTGAATTAAGAGTTTTCGACATTAGTAGCTTTCTTTATAGAGGTGCATTGTACGTCTATGCGGAAAAACGTGTGTTAGCACATACAAGATAAAGGAAAACGTTATTACCCCTTCTTCTGATGCAGCAGATCGGATGGACCTGGCCAGTCAGCTGCTGCCGACCCTGCCCAGGAGATCCAGAACATGTTACATTGGCAGTTACATGCGGTTATGAAGAAAAAGCTCAGCTGTTGTTCTTAAGCATACTTTGACCCAGTGAGTGCTAGTCTAAGCTAACATGCTGTATCAGAAGTCTGGCCTGCAACATTGCATAGTTGGAATCCTGCTGTCAGCTAAAGTGAGCCTCCCTGAATAAGATGTTTTGTAATGTACGCTAAAAGTTGGTTACCAAATGTCAACTTGTCCAACATTTAGTCTGCAAACATTTAGTCTGCAAAAGCAGGTCACCCATACGTAAGCATCGTGGTCAATTCGAACGCATGCAAAAGATATAATTAACATATGATTTATTTTGTTTTTCTCATGTAAATTGCACTGCAATAACATTTTTTAGCTCCACCGAAAGTTGAGTCCAGTGGCATGGATTGAGTACGGTCATATTTTCCGGTAATGATTTAGCATTGACCTGCAGTGTAACAGGCAAACCGACCCCGAGTCTGTTTTGGTATAAAGGGAATGTTCCTATTCACGCAACCAGTAATGATCGATATCTGCTGCTGAACCCAGGAATTCTGCAGGTACCATTAACATTGCATATTGTATCGACAAGCAGTAAGGCAAGAAATTTGCATAGACCTACCTTAGAGCCTGTATTTAGGTGATCTCTTAAACCGTTCACGTTATCGACTACTCTTTCCATGTTTTTCTTGTAATAATTCGACGTTTTTTGTTAATCGACAAATCAAAAATCTAACGATAACTACCATGAGGCCTTGCGAAGAGCTTCAAAATGACCCATAAAACATTTCTAGCACTTACGGTTGGTGAGAAAGTTTCGACCAAACCGATGGGAAAAACTCATTGGCGGGAAAAAACCTAGCCGAAATTTTTGCTGAAAGCATGCCAGAACATTTTTGACTATACCATGCGAAAGAGCAGGTCATTTTCAGAACATCTGCGTCAAAAATATCAATATTTTTTGCAAAAATTCATATCAAATTGACTTTCGAAAATTTTGTATGTTTAGCACGTAAACATAGACAAATTTTGGAAATTTTTGAAATTCTCTTAATTTCTGCAGTTTTAAGATCCTATCACATATAGAAAACGTGTTTTATTGCATTTAAAGCCAAACCCGACCTATTTTAATGATAAATTGGAGATTTTGACGAAATTTAAAAATTTGGCTTGAAATAGCACCATGTCATATTTTGGCCATCTGGACCACACATAGAAGGTTGAACCTAGGTAAAATCTATACCAGATTGATCCGGAGGCTCTATTGAGCTAAGAAATGCACGAATTTTTTCTTTGCAGCTAACGGTTAGAAAAATATCATTTTGAAATTTGGGTTATATATGTATATATAGACAGTGTTTTGTTTTTTAAAGCTGGTCACCGACAGTAGACCGGCTTCAAGTCTATCATGCTTTGCCCGTGGTTTTTCTCCAGATTAGTTTACGGCTTAGTGACACCTATGGATCATCGTGAAAACTACTTAACCGACAAAGATAACCTGCTATTACTGGCTAGGCAATACATGCCATCGGCACCGATTTACTTGGCGTTCGCTGCAGTCCCTCCAGTTTTATCTGTGAATTCTCTGTCCTATATTGCATACGCCGACGATGAGACAAAACCGTTCCCAGGGGTGACGGTGTTTGCTCAGCGTCCCTTCTCTCAAGATTCACGCCACCCCATGGCACTTAGTTCCTGTTTTGTATATAAGTAAGCTCGACTTGCCTGCCTTGGGTGCTGCCACAAGTCTGGAGCAGTGGTTATATGTATTTAATTTGATAGATTCTGAGTTGAATATTGAGAAATCTGATCCTCCTAGCCGGCTGTATTCCCTGGGTGGCGGGCCTTTGGGTTCTAAGCTAATTTCGGACCACCCCGACCTGTTGTGTTGAGTGCCTTGTTGTGGTACAGCTGGTACAAATATAGGCCAACTCGTCGCTCCGAGAGTTTCTGAGATCTTCTGAAATTGGTGCCTGATCCTACCGCTTACATCACCTGTGGGCAGTTTCATAAAACTTTTTATTCACTTGACTCGACTACTTGCAGAATCTAGTAGTCGAGTCAAGTTTCAAATCTGTTTCATAAAACTGTTTCAGTCACGCTAGTACTAGCACTGGAATTACGAGTCTAGTAGATAGCTGAGTGCTAGTAGACAGAGTTGCTGCTTGCTAGTACCTGTTTCATAAAACTTCCGCTGTTGCTGACGCCCCATTACTAGCAACTGTCTAGTTCTCTAGAGAAGTTTCACTAGATAACTTTCAGAAAAACTGCTATAACTTCCACATTTATAAAACATTTGTTTCGGAATTTTTGCAATGTGACGTGAAATATTTTCATAGTCCTGTCCTACAGTTTCAAACGAATTGATTTACAGGCAGAGCAAATATGATTTTTTTGAAGAACTTTCATTATTTTTAGCAAAACTGGTGATAGAATACTTGTAACTCGCACTAGCACTGCTAGTCCCGCTAATACCAGCTGAATCCTAGCTAATTTTTCAAAAATTTTTATGAAACACTTGCACTTGCAGCTCGCACTAGCCATGCGAGCACCAGCATACTAGCATTCGCATGCTAGTAAAAGTTTTATGAAACTGCCCCCTGGAAACTCCCCGCTAAGCCGATGGACTTAGAACCAGCTGTGGAGCATTTCCCAGCCGAAAAGGAGAAGGATTCTGTATTCGCCGGAAAATGTAGACCCTGAAGTGGACGACGATTCAGCGAAGATTGCAGAAGATGGAACTTAAAATTTGTAGTGTTGACATTAAATACCGTGTTTTGTGTTACTTCACAACTCGTTCAATTTTTCCGCAGTTCCCTCCATGTCTACAGGGAACCTGGTAAAGTTCTTCACGCCGTCAGACCTACTACTCCGGTACCCTCTCGGCGGCAATCGCGGACCCATGCTCAACCCGCGTTGTCTATATTACAGTCGGTGCGGTGGTGACGCTAACGTCAATTCACTTTGCGACTCTCATGGGTCAACCAACTGCTGCCCTTTCAACCCAGAAAGAAAGATTTACTCCAGAAATTAACAAGACGGAACGTACAGCGATTATATAGTTTATATTTGATTAATGAATTACATAATACGTGAAATGACACAAAGACAAACAGGAAACATGAATCATTTGTATACCCGAAGAAACGTCGTCAGCAATAATTTATCTTCTCTTAAACCTTCTCTAAATTCAGTAACAGTTTTGGCCATTACTACAGATTCGAGGAGTGAATTCCAAGGATCGATAATTCGGATAGCAAAAGATAATTTCCTAGTATCTGTAAAAAATTTTGGTTTTGCAAGCTTCAATAAGTGGCCTCGTGCATTGTGTTTGCAATGCGTACTACCAGTAAAAGCATAGATGTGAAAGGTAACGAAACCAAACCATATACAATTTTATAAACCAATGCCAGATCAGCAACGAACCTAACATACTCAAGTGCATCCAGACGCAACAAAGTACATTTTCGAGCGTACGACATACCATTTAGATCTCTAAATGAATTACAAAATCTCTTTTGAACTTTGTCAAAGCTTTCTATATCTTTCACAAGCCAAGGGTTCCAGGTTTCAGAAGCATAACACAAAATAGGTAATACGTACGAACGATATAACTTAATTCAAACCGAAACATCGTCAGTCACAAAATTACGAAGAATTAATGACAACACAGATATAGCTTTATTTGCAATGCGATTTATATGCGTAGCGAATCTTAGATAAGGATTCATCCACACACCCAGGTCGGAGCATCCATCAGTTTGGTTTAAAGCATTTTGCCCGAAAGTGTACTGTTCTTTTGTATGTATTAGTTCTATCCAAATACATAACGAGAGCTTTTTGCCAAGATACGACTGGTTGCAATTCACTAATTCAGTCAAAAAAGAGCTGCAAAGATGAATTTTTAAAAATGCCTATCACGACCGATCGCAAAAACCTTCATATCATCAGCATAGGCCACACAGTAATTATCAGCCAACAAATGCAACACTTCATTAATATAAATGAGAAATCAGGTAGGTCCACAGATGGATCCTTGCGGAACCCCACTGACAACCGAAGCCCAATTTGAAAATATAAAAAATTAAAAATAGTTTACTTGCAAAAACAAGCACAATGCAACAACAATGTTATGGTACAGAGCAGAGAAGGTAACAACCAAAAACAATCACTAAAAAGCAGTCAAAATCTTAAAATCCGGCCGCATCCATCGGTTGATCGGAATCACGGAAATCCGGAAAGGAAGCAGACTGACTCGGACCACCGGTTCGAAGAAAGCCCTGAGTCATTTAGTTTTACTCTCTCTTCTTCCAGTTACAAAAGCGCTAAGAACTTGTAAAAGTTTGCCGCTTATCCCATATGTCTGCAGACGGAATTTGACTTTTGGAAGCGAAAGTGAATTGAAAGCTTTTTTAAGTCAATATATGCCACATCTGTTCAGAGTTTCTGATCAAAAGCATTTGACCAATTTATAAGACAATATAAAAGATTTGTTACAGTAGATTTCCCTTTACAAAAACCATGCTGATTTGGAGCAAATATATTATTATCGGAAACATCTAATCAATGTCGTATTTAAAATAAAATCAAGTGGGCGAGCCGCTCCACAGGTTAAAGAAACATCCCTGTAGCTATCCGCGAGCTTTCTCGATCCGTTATTTTTATAAATAGAAACCACATTTGCATCCTTCCAATCTGGTGGAACTATTCCAAGGTTACAACAAAAATCAGTTATAAACCAAATAGGAAAAGACAGCTCAGCAGCAAATTTCCTGTGAAAAATATAGGGAATGTTATCTGGTCCTCTAACCTAAGTTGGATTCATCTTATTAAAAATCTCAAACACATCAAGAACATCAAAAAGATACAGTAGCACATAATTACATGTATAGTGAGTGGAACATGACCATTACCATACGCATACACTGAAGAGAAAAATTAATTTAGCACATTACATTTTTCTGTGTCAGTTTTTGCTTTGATACCAAGTTAGCATATTTGAAAAAGCGTTTTGAATTTGGTTGGTTTGCTAAACCCAGTTCATAATTTTCTAAGAAAAACTTAAGTTGCACACTAAATAAGTTATTTAAAGCTACGTATTCTCGCTTTGAGCTATAATCCGTTTGTCGTATCCAAGTTTTGAAAGCGGATTGTTTTAAATTAAACAAGCTTTTCAGTTGAGGTGGTCACAGGCACATACAAATCGATAACCGTATGAATGACACATTTAAAGGTTTCCAAAAAACATTCTACCAGGCAACGAGTACCATCAAAATTATGCCAAAATAAGTCAATGTTACTCAGCTCTCGACTTATACCAAACACATCAATGGTAAAAAAGTTACGAAACTCTTTAACACCATCTTTCACTTGAATTTTAACATCACATTTTAAAGACGCATGATCTGATTTTCCCAATGGGTATATAACTAATAACTAATGTTGACTGAACTAATTAGACTAACATCAGACAGTATATTAGGTCTGGAATATTTGGTGGATTAAAGCGTGTTGGTTGGCCCACAAGTTGGATCAAACCGTGAAAGGCTAGCGAGTTCAAAAACAACTAAGGTCTGTTTGAATTTGCGCGTGCAAATTTGTCCAATCTATGTCAGATAAATTAAAATCTACCACATAAATAATTGTAGTTTTGTTTGAACAAGACTGAGACAATAAAGTTGTATCATCTAAAACATTTTCAAAGGCAATAGCATAAGCAGCAGAACGGTAAATGCAAACTAAACGATTAATAATATGCCGAAAACTAAAATCAACACAAACATTCAGATTTCAGTTGTTCATTTAACCCAGGGAAATCAAAGTCCAAGTGTTTTTATGAAGGATACATAACATACACCACCCCCAAATCTATTTCTATTCTTTCTAATAATTTCATAGTCTGTAGCAGATATAAACAAAACTGAATCATCCACCTCATCCAATTTAGATTCAGAAATTGCAATAATATCATAACAGTTCATACTCAGTATGTAATACAATTCATGCTTTTTATTAACCAGTCCATTTGCATTAACATAGTACATTTGATCCTAGAAGGATCATAGGCATACGAGTAGTGGTAGCGAAGTTCATAGTTCAGTTTCCTTCTGCGGTCTGACAGGATATTTGCGGGTCGGTCGATTGACAGGTAGGAGATTGTATCCTGGATTTGGGAATAGGGAGTCGATGTCACCAATGCCAGGAATCACTCCAAGTGGCCTCCTCCTCTACCAGTAGCACCGGCATCAGAGCAACCAGGCCCAAAGGGGACCCTGCCAAGCATATTTAGTCGGCCCGTGCCGCCAGGGCACCAGCTGATATAGTGGAACCGCCAGCCGTAGTAGCAGTCCCGCCAGTCATAACAGCGCCTTGTGGCCCCCCTCTACCATCACCAAAACCGCCGCCGCAACCCGCCACCTTTTGGATCTCAGGTTCCATTCCCGGTACAACCAGGCCTCGTCTAGGCCTAATACCCAGTCAAAGTTGGAAAAGCGGCAAAGATCAAAGGATTTTGAAAACCTAAAAAATCTACTTCTTTTGATGAATTTTAATTTTTTCAAATTTTGTTTTTAAAAAAAGGAAAGTTCATGCCATGACGGTTCAGAAAGTATATACATTGCTCCAGCAAAAATGTACCACTGAATCAGTATAAACAATACAATTTCGCTCCCTACATTTTTTAGTCAGACTTTAGTCTACCTGATCTGGTAAAGAATTCAAATGACTACTACTCTATAGCGCTGCCAACTAATATTATTTAATGAAAATCAGTCAAACCAACCTGGACATTCCAAGCGGCGAAAACATAAATTTAGCAATAAGTCCAGCAACACGTAGAATATGTAGTGCGCACAGCATTTTCTGTTGTCTGCCATAGGAAAACATTATGAGTATGGCAGTTTAACACCACAACGAGTGCAGAGGGTTTCCAGAAAGTTGGGATTTGTCGAAAAATGTTTTCCAACTTTCGAGACTTTGTCTCGAAAGATTTTCAACGTTCAACGTAAATGTCTAAAACGTAATTATACTGGAAATGCTGGTGTTGCGAAGTCTTCTTCTCATTGTACACGACTAGAATAGATCTGCAAGGATTTCCATCCTGTGTTCTACCTATGACTCTATCAAATTTCTTCCATAATATTACTGTATTGAGATCGAAAGCATCTTCGTAAAATTCTTGAGGATCTTTTACACGCTCCTAAAAAAGCTTCGTATTTTTGCAGTCTTATTGAATTTGGATGCATATCTGCGAGATTTGTGAGAGTGCTTAGTGAACACCTGAAATGAAATATTCATTCCGCATGCTGTTTGAGTACACTTGACAGGGTTTTTTATTGTATAAATTAACAAGTAACAAAAATGCTCCGCACAAAAGAGGATAATATGTGTGTGTTGGCTGTGTCGTATATATATCCTTTAAATATCCTTTAAATAAATAATAAATAAATATAAATACTTATATATCTTTTAAATTCCGGTTGAAGAAGTAAAGACAAAAGTTTCATAGGCACGTGACGTTATTTGGCACAGCAACTATTGGTGGATTGTTCCATGTCAAAAGTTGCTCAGCTGACTTAGGGCTTTCATTTGATACCAAATTTGACCACTTTTGAAAAATTTCATTTTTGACCACATGACCTCCCACCGACCTGACCCTTCAAAACGGCTAGCTCCTCCTCTCACGTGCTACACTATTCCTCTTTTCGAATTACGTCTTGTCGAAAAGTCGAAATCTCTTTCGATCAAAATGCATAAAAAGTCTGGCGGTTCCTTTCAAGCCTTTCTCTGACGAAGCTTTTACTCATACTTTCTGACATATATATTTCGTAATACAAGAGGAAACATAAAAACTTGAAAATTTGAACAAAATATTCATGGACTGTCAGGCATAAGACATAATTCTAAGAACTAGCAAAGTCATGCAAATTTCCAAGGTTCCCCGACCAATGAGAAAGCATCATCACATCTCGTGCTTTCACGTAAGACTACTGGCTTCTGCCTACCTGCGAAACTATCATAAGACCCTTTAGAAGAGAACGAATAAAGTCCTGCCATAGGAAAGTTGAGACTTAGGATAATTTAAAGCAAAGACTTTAGATACATACGCTTTTAGATAGGATTTAATTAAACTAGTAATTTGAATAATTTTGATACGTAGCAAGTAATTTCCATTATTAAATATTATAGAATTTAGCTATGCATTAGGTAGGATTTATACACCTGTGACATCACTCGCTCCTTCAGGGTTAAAACTCCTGTTTCAAGGTACAAAGGCAGTAAAGTACAATAACAATACAGAGTATAATCAGAAAGCAAGCAATACAAAGCAACTATAGCGCGGCGGAGAAAAAAACCCAAACCGATATGCGGGAAAAAACCCATCGCCAGTGTGAGTCACCCATATGAGCTAGATCGGATTTTAATAGCCTAAAGAGCGTCCAAAACTACCCTAGAGGGTGTATTATTGTAGCTCCCACTGCCTCTCAGCAAATTTTTTGGGACTTTGAAAATTTTGGAATTTTTGGTCCCAACATGGGGGTCAGGCGGGTCAACTTTGGGGGGTCACCCTGAACTACTGGAAAGACTTAGCCCAAAACGGATAACACTTTCACAGAGGCTATGTCTCGAACTTCACGATGGTGTATTCAATTTGGCTCTAGTGCCTGTGGTGCGACCTGGAGGGACCTAGACTCGGCGGGAAAAAGACCCATGTGCGGGAAAAAACCCAAATTTCAAAATGAAATTTTTTTCTAACCATTAATAGCAAAAGAAAAATTCATGCATTTCTTAGCTCAGTAGAGCCTCCTGATTAATTTGATATAGATTTTACCTAGGTTCGACCTTCCATGTGAGGTCCAGGTGGCCAAAATCTGAGATGGTGCCATTTCTAGCCAAATTTTCAAATTTCGCCAAAAACCGCTAAACTTTTCACTAAAATAGGTCGGGTTTGGCTTTAAATGCAATAAAAACACGTTTTCTATGTGATAGGATGCTTAAACTGCAGAAATTAAGCAAATTTCAAAAATTTCCAAAATTTGCCTATGTTTATATACGTGTTAAACATACGAAATTTTGAAAAGTCAATTTTACATGATTTTTTGCAAAAATATTGATATTTTATGATTCAGATGTACTAAAAATGACCCGCTCTTTCGAATGGTATAGTCAAAACCGTTCTGGCGTGCTTGCAGCAAAAAATTCGGCTGGGTTTTTTTTCCCGTCCATGGGTTTTTCCCGCATTGGGTTTTTTCCCATCGGTTTGGTCGAAAATTTCTCGCCTACGGTAAGCGCTAGAGAGACGTTTTATGGCTCATTTTGAAGCTCTTCGCAAGGCCTCATGGTAGTTATCGTTAGATTTTCGATTTGTCGCTTAATAAAAAAGTTACAGCCAAAATTCGAAAATTTGGTTTTTTCCCGCCGCGCTATACAGTGATAATATGAGTTATATACTACAATGATTACATACACAAAGGTACGACAATGGTTATACTTCAAATATGCATAGGGTGGGGCTAGGGGACCCACAGATTTTCACTGGGTATGGCTCCTGATATGTGCTAGAACCATTTGTTTCTACCTATTAACAACAGTACATAATACACATGAGTATGATAGGCGTCATAAGCTATGCATTACAAGCCTGCTACATCCTCTGCACGCTATTGACTGACCCCCTACCTAAATCAGACCCCCTTTGACCCCGCCCCTATATATGTACGTGGTCCACGATCGAGGTCAGTGTTACTATACTTACATGACATGTTAAGCTTGACGGGGGCCCAATTTGTGTATGGGGTCCAAGCTTGTATGATTTACACATTTACACAATATACAAACATGAGCCCGCTCCCCCGTTTGGACCCCGTACAAGTACTGGGGCGGTGTGAGGGGGGGTCTGATTTAGCTAGGGGGCCAGCCGATAGCGTGCAGAGGATGTAACAGGCTTATAATGCATAGCGTATGACGCTTGTCATACTCTTGTGTAATATGTACTCTTGCTACTAATGAGTTAATTTTTCAGATTAAGAGACTAAGTGGAGCTTTTGTGGAGTTAAGGTGGTGATTCCCTTTGGTCACATAAAGTTTGCACCATTATTACTCATTCATTACTTGGAGTTAAGAAGCCATTTTTATATCAAAATGTAGCTTGACATTTGCTTTTTTTAATGCATGGCACAAAACTAATGTTTACCTTTAAAAATATTTTTAACACATTTTAGAAGAAGTATAATTTTCCAGAATTTTTGCAGACTCAAGTAAATTTTTTCGCGAGACATCGGTTATATCATTCGATACCTCCATCAAATAGCTGGGGACGATTTTTTTATTAATTGTAAAATCGCTCTTCGTAATAGAGGAATAAGCTGAAATGTGTGCTTAACCTGTATTTTGCCTACTTTTTCCGAATTTGTCAAGCGATTACTTTAGCTAGAAAGCAGCAATCGGGGCAAAAATCGGCCCTGGGTATATTTGTGCAGAACACATTTGTTCAGTAGCAGCCCTCCAGCTTGCATGGTGAATGTCCACAATCTTTGGAAAAAATTGGTCGTGTTCTTGCAAAAACTACATTTTTTATGATAGCAGCCTACAGGATAGTAGTTGGAAGACTATCATGTGTCGGATAATTTGTCCCTGTGAGACCTTCAGATCGACGCCCTTAGTTTGATTTTACGGCTTGCGTAGTTCAAGAAATGTTGGATTATTTGATTTCTGCAGAAAATGACAAGTTTTCGACGACAAAACAAGAAAATCGGTATATCTCACGGTAGAGAAAAGCTAGAAACTCGCTTTACAAAGCAAAAATGTGAAGCTCAATGAGATCTTTCGAATGAATATAGTCTTTACTGTATAGCAGCTGCCAAACGTTCAGAAATTGGGAAAAACCACTATGACCGAAAATCTCGAATTTTTGAATCGGGATTGCGCGGAGGGTGTTAGAACGCTAAAAGAACTTATTTCGGAAAGTTTCATCAAATTTCATCTTGGTTTACGCCGCCAAATAACAATATGTGCCCAAAAGGAATCACCACCTTAAACGAGTGGGAGCAGTTAATTTTAACTCTATTCTACTCTACTAACTCCAGGCTACTCTTTTTTTAAATGGCCCTATTTTGAACACACCTGATATTAATGCTGCCTGGCATGCAATTTGTAAACTTGACATGTAGTTTCAAGTGAACTTGATTCGTGAGATTGCGGCAATTGCAGTCGTTGAGGCGAACTTTGCGCACCAATCAAACCAATTAAAGAATGAAAGAAAGTTGAACGCAACCTTACGCTCCAGCAACTGAGCACTAGATGCTTTGGTGGTATAGACTTAAACGACCATTCTAATCCAATGTGTAAAACTTTTAGTGCACAACTGCATGCAAGATTAAAGATATTTCGTTATGTGAAATTTCATTTCATCTCTGAAACACTTACTGTTACTGTTGAAGTGAAATGTGAGCTATTTTTTAAAGTTGGTTGGATTGGAATTTAAATTATAATTGTATGAAGCTGCTTGTCATAGGGGTCGTATCAAGGTAGCGACCCCTGGAATATGAGTGAAAATGGTCGAATGACCGTGTAACCAGGCCCGCACCCAGGATTTTGAAAGGGGTGGGGTCCAAGGAAAAATGCAACGGAGGGTCTGGGGGGCGGACGCCCCCAGAAGTTGAAGAATTTTTGCATTTTTGCCCAAAAACAGTATATACATTGGACGTTTATTTCTTACAATAAGCGACTTATCGCGCCGACGGCGCGAAGATTTTCTAAAAATAGCTGTTTTTTCCATAAAAATAGCAAAAATTTTTCTATTTTGTCATCCCAAGGGGGGTCTAGACCCCTTGAACCCCTCCTGGGTGCGGGCTTGCGTGTAACGGATTTTTTTATTTTTAAGAGGAGGGAGTTGGGGGTTGATCCTCCACTACTCCCCGCCTCTTAGGTTCCACTATAGGGTGCCCACAAAATGCCAAATTTTAAGGAGTTTTGGTTAAAATTTTCAAAAATGTTCCAGCTTCGCCGCATTTTTTGGTTTAAAATCGCCTATATTGGCACTGAAACTTGAGTTTTGAGCAGTTATAAGGTTGGTTATAGCAGATTGTGTTAAAAACAGGCTATGTTTGCTGCATTTTTAGCATGTTTAGGCCATTCCCCCCACTTTTGGTCTTCCCCCACAAGTGTGGGGCTCCCCCAATTTTTTGGCCTAGAAAAAACCACAGGTTTAATTGTATTTTTGTAGTACGTAACAGAAATAAGATATAAGCTAGTTTTAAGCCTCCCGAAAGCGGAAAGTTTTTGGCAGGACGCAGGACGCAATTTCGCAGCAAGTTTTTCGGTACAACCGTAAAAATGGTCAAAAAGTAGGGTCCAGAGGCACCTTAAATCAGACTGTGCCTACGTCATTGATTTGCTTTTCTTCAAACTGTTGCCATGGTCAACTGGTCTAAACAACTGAAATACTCATTATTTTATTTTTGACCAAGATTTAGTCTTAACGCCATTAATTAAAAGTGGTGTCATATGGGTTAGAAGGTATTCCCGCGGTTCACGGGTATGGGTTAAGCGGGTAGGATTAAGAGCTCGTGGACCGAGTGTGGGTCCCAGATTTCATCCGACTTCCACCTCTGTGCACCAATATGAGCCTCGTTATAGGACAGGCTCATAGGTTTGGCGGTTGCAACTTGTTTTTCTTAATTTACAACCTCAACGCCACCCATATGCATTTACAGGCTAGTTTTCGTGTCTGTACAACCTGCCTGTGAGGACTCATACCTATTTTACATGCGACGAAGAAGCATTTTTGGTTCTTGTAAATACAATGTCTGTATAAAGAAACAGTGCCCGAAATCCCAGTAAAAGCATCGTCCAGTCAGAACTTGAGTATGCTGGCTGGGATTGCAAACAAATCCTGTTTAGGATGGAGTTTTAGTTATTATGCGTTGATAAAATGTTTTAATTTTATTTGGTTCTGGTATAGCAATTTAATGTTTCTATTACTTTAGGTGCTCCGAATGCTGGCAAATCGGTGTTGACCAACTGCCTGGTTGGAAGCGAGATTGCGGCCGTCTCCAGTAAAGTTCACACGACTAGGGAGTCGGCAAAGATTGTTTCGATTTGCGGTTAGTGCTTGTACGAAACAAAATTTCCACCATTTTATTTTCTATTTTCTATTTCGATTTGCTTAGTGTTAAAATTTGTCCATAATATCAGTAGAACCTCTACTGCATGAAGGATGTTTTGTCTTGCCGCCATATCATCTACTGGAGTCTTGCTTTAAACTAAAATCAGGAAAACGTAGGCGACTCCTCGCGATCCGAAACGTTAGCAGCTCCCGTTGCATTAAATAAGGCAGTCAACTAGCCTTTGACCTTAGAGGTAGCTGTAGTGTGTTTTCAGTTCAATTTCAATTTAGATAATTAATAAATTAATTAGATCTAAACTTAGTTTTATTCAATTTTAGTTTTTGAAAAATCCAAGAAATTTTTCCTCAATTTTCAACTAAAATTACCATATTTGTATATTATTTTTGGACAATTTCTGGTTTTTAGGTGACACTCAACTGGTCTTCCACGATACACCGGGACTCCTGTCGTCTTCGGTTCTCAAGAAAATCCAGGGCGAGCGTTCCCTTCTAACAGATCCTGAGCATTCGATGTCCCATTGTGATCTGATTGCGGTGGTGGTCGATGCAACCAATCGATATACCAGAAATCGATTGCACTCCAGAGTTCTCCATTTGCTGCACAGATATAGGTATATATATGGTACCTTTTATGTCTTTTCCTGTAGCGAAATGTTCACTTAGCACCTGTTCAAAACTGCCAAATTTTGATGGTTTTTGGGAAGTGTACGCAGTTTTTGTCGTAACATTGTGTCAGGGTTTGTGGTTAAGACTGGAGTTTTATGGGTAAATGGGCCGAATTATATTCCATTAAGCTTAGCCATATTTTAGATGTCAGTAGAAATGTGCTGTCGTTTTCTTTCTTTCAGCGAGAAGCCCTCCATTCTGGTGCTGAATAAGGTGGACCAGTTTCGTGGGA
>JASAND010011862.1:0-68018 GCA_030248195.1 Trissonchulus latispiculum
GTCAGATGGCCTAGAACTGCATTTTTCGACGTTTTGGTTGGGGGCATATGTAGTAAATCGACTGCGCTCGTTTCAATGAGCATATTGCCGAAACCGATGGAAGTGACGATTGGTCACTACTACGGCCTACTGACCACCGCAAACGCATCCAGCATTACCCGGAAAATTAAGTTATGCCGTCTAATTAAAATATTTAAGTTCAACAAGAAAAATTTTGAAAATTTCGCTTTCTGATTTTTTCACTGCAAAATTGGTACCAAAGGGTGAGCCACTTTTTTGATGGGGAATTTCGATCATAGAAGCCTCCTCTTGCCAATTCTCCCTCGGCCTCGACATACGAGCTAATCTTAAGGCCAATGTTTAACAACATTAGAATATTGTCAGAGAATCTTTAAAGTGCTAAGAGGACAAGAAAGTAAAATGCTCCTCCGGAGCATGGAAAAGTGATATGGGTGGATAGGGTGAGGTTGCGAAATCAAGAGAGGACTAGTTTTGAAAATGCTTAATATGGGGCTAGGTTCTGAAAGAAAGGAAGACTACGTTGTGGGCGAACTAATATGGGCACAGCGTCGCCGAACAACCCATATTCGCGGGCATGCACGCTTCGCTTCAGCGTTTGTCACATGTATGTAGAACGGTCAAAATTAGAGTGAAAAATGTTGAATAGGTAATCTGCAAGATGTAGTAGTTGTTTGCCTGGGCAGTTTTAGGCTAGCTATATACCTTAAATTTAGTTGGACTATGACAAGTATCGGACAGAAACATAGGGATGTGGCGGTAAAACTATTGGTTCAATCCGGCAGGGTTGCAGTCAAGGACAATAGCTATAAAATTATTCTTTAAATATGCTGTCTGTATAAATGCATAAAATGAACAGTAGGTAAGCTTAGCTTTCTCGAAGGAAAAGTCTGACTATATAATACGAATATGGAAGTACGAATATGCGGATATAGATATCATCTAATTTAGAATCTGGAGCTATAATTTATAGTCTAGAAATTGATATAGATGATTGTATAATTTTTACAGCCCGCGAATATGGGTTGTTCGGCGACGCTGTGCCCATATTAGTTCGCCCACAACCTAGTCCTCCTTTCTTTCAGAACCTAGCCCCATATTAAGCATTTTCAAAACTAGTCCTCTCTTGATTTCGCAACCTCACCCTGTCCACCCATATTACTTTTCCATGCTCCGGAGGAGCATTTTACTTTCTTGTATTTATACTAGTGTGGTCAGAAAATTTGGGGGAGGAGGGCGTACAATTCAAAATTTTTCAAATTTACCTGTGCCTGGAAATTACTATCGCTAATTTAATATTTGAGTTCATGGATTTAAATTCATTCATAAATTAAATTTAAACGGTACTGCTGAATGAACTGAGCAATTAAAAGCTGTAGGGGAGTCCCATAGAAGCGGAAAAGGAAATTTTCTATTTATAGTAGCTGATTTAATTATTTGTTGACATTTTGGGGTTCTATAGCATTTGCGACAGTCTGTATATAATCAAGATTGGTTTAAGTATCAAAGAATGTTCGTGGATGCCATCACCAGTTTGTGAAGTCGCCGACATTTGCCTAACCGAGCGACGGATTTGAACGCATTTTCATATTTCAACTCCTTACGTACTCCTTACATACCTGCAATTTGTATAGACACTCGCCTACCCCCATGCGTTTTTGAACGCGGTTTGGGACTCAGGCGCACACAGAGCAGAATTTCCAATATTTGTAGCAATAATATAAATTCCATTAACTCTTGCTCTACTTTGATTAAAAATTTAATAGAAAAAGCTATTCTAACAAAGCAGTCAAAAAATCATTTTCATCTAGTCTTGTCAAGGAACGGTTCAATGAAAGTTTAAATTGTGTCAGCTCAGGGTCTTTGAAAGATATCAAACCAAAAATACTGTTGATTTCTTGAACGGTAACTGCTAACTGTTTAAGTAAAATCGCTCTTTCCTTCTTTTTCTTTTTATGTTGTATCTGTATGTTTTATGCGTTAACGTCACGTCTTTAGCGGGAAACCTTTTGTGCTTATTTAAATCTTTTATTAATAAAATTCCTAAAACACCTAGTTCCATATAGCTCCACTGATGAGCCGCCTGTATCGTAAACTCTGGTCTGGTTGAGGTCGCATGCACTACTGGTATAGGTTGTTTAATGTTATTTTTTGGCACTGCCATGAAACCATTCTAACCTGACAATACCTGGTCCTTGGGCGCGCCAAGGGGGGGGTTTTGGGCGTTCTAAACCCCCCCCTTTTTGTCCGCCCCCCCCCCTGGGGAATTTTCGGGTTTAATGCCTTCGATGTTTAAAATCTTTTGCGCCTGTGGCGCTTATGTAGCTTAAGGCTTTTAATTTTCGAGCCTTCTACACCATCATATATATCGATTTTTAGATTTGTTTGCGCCGGGCGCGCTTTTCTAGTTCAAGTTTTTTAATTTGTTGGCGCTTTTTTCTAGTTCAAATTTTTTAATTTGTTGCGCCTGCGGAGCCTTTTATGCAAACTTTTCAATTTCAACCTTCAGTCAGTAACCCCCGAGCGGGTTACTGACTATTCACAAATTTCGTTACTTGTGCTGCAGCAACACTTAACTGCCACCAACCCCCCTAAGCATAGCGCGTTTGGCGGAAAATTTTTGGCTCGACCCCCCTTTTCAAAATCCTGGGTGCGCCCCTGCCTGGTACTTATCTCTATTAAGTTTATTATTATACACATTTCAGAATCCTATGGAAGTCAGCTTACTACAGATACGAATTCGAAGGCATCTTAGTCAACTGAAGTCGAAGGCTATATTCATTTGGACTAGTCAGCATAATGTTTTTTGTTTATCTGTATTGAAACGTAGTAAATGTCGTGCAATTTTGCCAACTTATCATTTGCTATTATGTGAATTTCTATAAGTAAAAACTAGTAGTTTTGATTTACTAATACCAAGAGGACACAATAACTAAGAGTGTGACAAGCGTTATCAAGCGAAAACATCATCTGCGCAATAACGGCTGACCCCCCCCCCCCAGAACTGAGTATGTGCACTTGAAACATTTTTGCCCGCTATGCCTACGTTCTAAAGCTCAAAAACACAACCAGTCAGTTGGTTCAATGTGCGTCTGTAGCGAGCTTTAGAACGTAGGCATAGCGGACAAAAATATTTGAAGTGCACATACTCAGTTGTGGGGGGGTCAGCCGTTATTGTGCAGATGATGTTTTTCGCTTAATAGCTAAGAGCGTGACGCTTGTCACACTCTTAAGGTGCATTCATAGTTCCAGACGCAAGTAGACGCGCGTACGTAAGCGTCTACATGCGCTCGTGAGCATGAATACGCTACAATTATTTTTAAACGGTTAAAACGGCACGTTATAATCTGAGGCGTCGACGCGCGTCTCTCTCTGCTTTCGTGACTATTACTGCACCTTTAGTTATTATGTACTCTTGTTAATACGCTGTTCTATCTGAGAATACTAAGCCAAAGCTTACTAGGATGAGTATTGGTTTTGGAGATTTAGATTTTTTATTATGTTACGTTATTAAGAAATTTAGATTTAAAGCATATTATTAGATATGCTAGATTAAATTTAAATATATTGTAGTGGTAGTATATTTCGTAGTAGTACAGTTTGCATAGTTTAATGATAGTGATTTTAATACAGTTTTTATTTGAATTTGCTCTTATCCGTTTGCGACCTTTTAGTGTGAATCTATTTGGAATCTGTGTTGACACAAAAGGAACATGGAATCTTTGTGAGATCTAAATGTTGGGAACTGAAAGAATCTCACCATAGTTTATTAGGGACCATATCGAAAGTACAAAGTAAAACTGAAATACAGTGTATTATTTAGTTTTTAAATTTGAGTACATGGTTTTTAATCATACATCGAGTGGTTTTGCCAACATATTGGTAGAGTGTCAGCAAAGAAGTTTGCAGATTTTTAGATGCACACGCAACAAATTCTACAGACATGTTTTAAAATTAATAGTTTTTATTTGAATTTAAAATATGCGTGTTTGACCTTTTAGCGTGAATCTATGTAGAATCTGTGTTGACACGGAAGGAACATGGAATCTTTGAATTTAAGATCTATGTTTTGAAATTGAAAGGAATGCCGCAAAATTAGGGACCATATCCAAAATAAAATAGATCTGATTGAATAGATTTGATTTAATAGATCCAATTAAATTGAAATACATATAATTACTTTTTAATTTAAATATATACGTGGTTTTTAAAATAAATTGAGTTTTAATGCGAAGAACGTCGACATTGCCTTGACAGCCAAATGAAACCCATCAGTTTTATGCTGCAGCTCTGCAGTAGCTATATATACGTTAGCAAGATCTAAGGGGAAAATAAGCACAAATGGAGTGGTTTTGCCAAATCATTGGTAACAACAACAATTTTTGTTGAAATTGGGACCAGCGCTGCAGTTCTAGATAAAACCCATAAGTTTTATGTTGCAACTCTGCAGTAGTTATATATACGTTAGCAAGATTTAAAGGGAAAATAAGCAAAAATGGTGCGGTTTTGCCAAATTATTGGGAACAACAAAAATTTTGTTGAAATTGAGACCAGGCCTATACTGTTCCAGATGAAACCCATAACTTTTATGCTGCAGCTCTACAGTAGTTATATATACGTTAGCGAGATTTAAAGGGAAAATAAGCAAAAATGGTGCGGTTTTGCCAAATTATTGGGAACAACAAAAATTTTGTTGAAATTGAGACCAGGCCTATACTGTTCCAGATGAAACCCATAAGTTTTATGCTGCAGCTCTGCAGTAGTTATATATATGTTAGCAAGATTTAAAGGGAAAATAAGCAGAAATGGTGCGGTTTTGCCAAAATGTTAGTAAACAACAAAAATTTTGTTGAAATTGAAACTGTATTTGCATTGTCTTGTGTATTTAAAAAATAATAAATTTAGTCGTGTGGTGTGTGTGCTCGTTGAATTTAATTAAATTAATTAAATTAGTTAATTAAATTTATTTGTTAATAATTAAATTATTTAATTAAATTAATTAGTAAATAATTTAATTAATTAATTAAATTAATTAACTTTTTACTATTGTTTCTGAAGTAGTTGCTCCGCCAAATACTTAATAATGATGTTTCCAGTTTGTTTCGTGTATTTAATGCGCGCATTTTCAAATACATAGCTAATGAGAATTTAAGTTGATTTGCGTTTGTTGCTGCACTAACGAACGTACTTTCTCAGAAAGTGTGCTAAGCAGCCAACGGCCTTTCTGAGAATGTGTGCCATGTCTTAACTAACATTCTGAGAATTTGTGCTCGTGCTAACTACTTTCTCTTTAAATTCTTTAGAATTTAAGCCGTTCCTTTAACGGCCTTTCACAGAATGTCGGTTCGTTAATGGCACAAAATCTTAGAATGTCGTTAACGGCCGTTGACGAAACATTTGAAAGACGCAAAAGACGCAGTGCTCTTGTTGCGATTGTAATTGCTAATTAGAAGCGTAACCTACATCCAAAACCTTGTTAGACAAACTAAACAAAATTTGGTTTAGTCTTTTCCCCTGTTTTGGTTGTGTAAATTAGATCTTTGTGTTAAAAACAAGCACATGGAAAAAATTAACAAAAGAGATTTTGTGTGGGGGGAGGAGAAAATTTTAAAAAAAAGGAAGAAAAATTTGAAAAAAAATAGGGAAGGGAATGTTTTTTTTTTTGGGGGAGTAGGAGCGACAGCTTGGATTTGTATATGGATAATGTGTGGAATTCTGCATAAAATGTAATATTTACCAAACACGCAATCGACTGACCAGTGGTCACTTGTTATTGCTATTTGTTGTTTGTGAAAACTGGAAGACATAAAAATAGCCGTAAAATAACTTGAAATTAGACGTAAAGCAAGTTGAAATCAATTACCTAACAGTTCGGGCCGTTTTTGCGACGTCGGGCCGTTCGGCCCGTAGAAATTTGCGGCCCCGGGCCGGCCCACGTGGCCCGGCCCGCCAGCGGCCCGTAGGACCACATCGGCCCGCGGGCCGGCCCGGCCCGCAAAATTTTCTTATTTTCCAACACTAACCATCACTCGCTTGTATGTTTACGTGTTGAAGTTCGAAAGTGGTTCGAAAGTGGCGTGCCTACTGATAGAAGATTTTGAACTTCAACATATAAACATAAATCATACAAGCGAGTGATGATAAACAACTGTGCAACTTAAGGGAGGGGTCCATTGTGAGAAACTTTTAGACCACGGATTTCGCTCATTTTCACACATAATCTAGCCACATATGTCGTACATTTCGAGTTTAAATTTTGAGTTGTTTCGTTCAGCTCTCCGTAAGTTACGAGCCATTCAAGGAGCACACTTTGAATATCAGCGAAAATGAGGGTGCTGCAGCCAACTGAAGCAAGTTTTCGCAAATCAACTTCATATTTTTAGCTTATTTGCTATATACATTTAATAAACAATAATTAAAACATCCTCGTACAGTTTTAAGTCAGATGAGCATGATCAGTAGCTTCTTTAAAGGGTTTTCCAAAGGAACAAGGCCCCTGTCCCCTCGAATGTAACGAAACATTTAACAGCGCTTAACTTAAAATAGAAGCATTTCCGAGCCATAGTTCTATGAGACGAATTCATCCCTGCACTGAGAGCTTTCGATTGATATATAATAGGTCATTTTTTTTAAAATTTGAAAAATCGCTGTTTTGTGAAATTCGGGGCCTGGAGGGTCCCGATTGGCGCGCTCAGAAGTACTGAACATAGCTTTCAGCATAATTTATGTTACAAATTGATCTTAAGGCCTGAATAAATATATTGAAATGCAAAAAAGGGAATTTTACAACATAGCTTGGTCGTAAATTGCATATATTTCTAAAAAACAGCAACTTTCGCAATTTTGCAGAAAAAACAAATTTCTGTGCCAAAAAATCTCGACACTGGCAAAAGATTCCAAGTAACATTGGGCATCGTTTGAAAGCTTTATACATATACTGTGTCACTCTGGAGTTAGAATTTTCAGTTAGGGTCTCTATTTTTTATAATATGCAGTCAAACTTAATGACCCCCATTTTTGGTCACCAAAAACGACAGAATTTAGCGATTTTCGGCAGTTCAAATTCAAACTTCAAAAATTCATTAAAATTTTTTGAAGGGGGTAATTCAAAATTCTAATTCCACAGTGACACAGTATCTGTTTAGTGCTATCTAAGAGTGCACTCTTCCTGCTACAAACTCTGCCCTGCCCATATTATCCATAATCAACTGCACTAGCAACTTGCACAAAAACTTAATGTTCAATTGTCGAATTCGCAACTATATATGTTCATTTATGAATGCAGTTCTGCTACTACATACTAAGCATAAAATCTGTTAATGCACATTAAATTTTTGACACACAGCGAAATGACAATAACTTTTCGAAAATTTTCAAAAACATCTGCAGCAACATTTTTAAGTTTAAGCTTTCAAGTGCTTAACAACATGGCTAAAACTACATTTCAAGAGGAACCAACCAACTAAAGATTTTTTACGACTTTCATGAAAACGAATCTGAAGACAGTATTTTGGTCCAGGTTTTCATTGTTTGAATTGCCAGCTTAACAACAAAGTGCTAATGAATAGTTGAGCCCAAAAACAGGTACCATGTTCTTCGCTTGCTGAGACCACGACAGAGCCAAAAAACCCTATGTACATATTTTCAGCAAAATCGGTTTCTCATGATCTCTTAAAAACATGGACGATTTTGATCAATTTCAACTAAGCTGTAACACCAAAAAGGCAGGCGCAGCAAAATTAAATAGGAAAATATTTGTTTATTAAACTTCAACGGAGATTTTAAAATTTGAAGTGAAATGGTTGCCCTTAAGATAACAGTTGGGATAACAATTGATCCTGTAATTCTGTGGAGCATCACCAGTTGGAGCAAAGTTCGCGTAACATTTAAATATACGTCCTTTCACAAGATCTAAAGGTTCAAATTTTTTAAAGGTTACAGTAATTTTTATGGCAAAATTCGGTACCCTGTTGGTGCGTACATAATACACGTATTTATGCATATGTGTAATTACAAAATATTAGCTAGCTTTTACAAGTAATATGTGCATTAGTATATATATATATATATATATATATATATATATATATATATATATATATATATATATATATATATATATATATATATATATATGAGGATTTTGACAAGTTAGCAAGTTATATGTTTAACGTGTAAATTAGACAGCTTAGACTGTCATATCATAAGATGACAGGCTAAGGTGCAAACTAAACAAAACAGCATGAAAGGGGGGGGGGTGTGTGCAGTGTTCTTAGACTGTCATGCAGGCCTTAGCCTGTCATTTCTGTTAACCTGTCACGCCTGCGTATTTGAGTCTATAACTTCAAAGAAACAGTGCCGCTTTTTGCTTGATGACAGGCTAGCGCGATAGAGTTCTTAGACTGTCAAGCAGGCGTTAGCCTGTCATTTCTGTTAACCTGTCAAGCCTGCGTATTTGAGTGTATAACTTCAAAGAAACAGTGCCGCTTTTTGCTTGATGACAGGCTAGCGCGATACGCAACAAATGGTTACCCAAAATTAGGCCTGCAATTAGTCCACTTTTGGAGAAAAATACAGCTTTCGGTTGGTTGTAGTGTTTCCTAGATTCGGCTTTCCACGTTGCCAGCACCTCTCTCTCTCATAATATATACTTCAAATTAGCATTCATATATTGTTGTCAAATAACTGTGAAAAATAATATAGAGTTATTGCTTACTAATAATTATAATTAATTTTAATTTAATTAAGTTAACTTAATTATTATTTCTAATAATGAAGCATGTTTAAAACATTAGTTGTCCCCTCTATTTTATTAAGCAGCCTATTTCGTTGCTTTAGTGCAAATAATTCAGCAGAACATTGGCAAATGATTAAGTAATTTTGAAGCATTTTGAACCATCCAATGAAATTATGTGTTGCGCTTTCATTGATTAGATTATCTTCTCATATTTAAAAAAGCTTTATTACGTGCGCAAAATATGGCAATAACAATGTAAAGCATTGAAGATTTTTAGCTCGTTTAACCCGCGTGCTGAGACAAGGATTAAAATTAAATGTAAAATATCGTGAGCGAGTTAAAAGAGTTAAATTTAACCCATTCATGGTTCAATTCAACCTGTTGGACAAGTATATACAATTCGATTTGTTGGACAAGTACAATTAATAAACTTGTTTCTAACCACGCGAGCGCAACGTTCTATCCATGTTTGTTCTAGAAGTGGGGTATCTGAACGTAACAAACTCACCTCAGTTTTTGTCTATTTAATACAACTGTACCAACTTGTTATTTGAATCGTCTCAAACATAAATCTTGCTTTGTGTAGAATTATATATATATATATATATATATGTGTGTGTGTGTGTGTGTGTGTGTGTGTGCGTGTGTGTGTGTATCTCAAAGTATCAAAAGTATCTCAAAAATTATTGTAAAACAATCGAAAATTATAAAGGTAATTGTAAACTATATACTGGATTATTGATAACACGGTGGACATCACAAAAGATTTGACAGCATTGTCTAAAGTTAAATACTACTACTACTGATGTAGCGGATTAAATCCACAAGCTAAAACTGCTAATGACGTTATCAAATTATTAATATGGATTATTAATAATTCCTACTTTAAACTAGGTAACTTAGTAGCTAAACAGGTGATTGGTATCCCCATGGGCACCAGTGCAGCACCATACATGGCCAACCTTCTGCTGCATGGATACGAATTTCAGTATGTAAAGTCACTAAGAAAGACTATGCAGCACTACAGGACCTCCTTTGGATATATAGGCAAGAGTACATAATAACTAAGAGTGTGACAAGCGTCAAGCTCTTAGTGTGAAATATTCGTTGAAAACGATGTTGATTCTGGAAATTATTTCATGAATGATAAAACTATATTTGGAACTTAGCTACTTCGGTAGTTTATAAAGATGGAGTCACTTGGTCAAGAGTTAGTGTTGGGTAGTTTTGGTTACGATTCTCTTAGTAGTTGGTTGGGTTGAGGGATCCTATTTACCTTGAAGGCAGCTGAGACTATTTTGTAACTTTTGCACGATTTTGGTTGTCTGGTGGAATATTAGGTTATGATGTTTCTGTACATTTTTATGAAAATGTTGTTCGGTAATTTCGTGTAAATTCTAGATTAAAGTATCGTGTTAATTTTGGTAGTTTTGATTAGGATTTATCAGATAGGCACGAGGAGGAGCTGTAGGCATGCACTACCGATTGTGAACCTGCAGAAAGTTAGTCCAGTCTCTTTTATTATCAGTATAGGCGACAACTACATTTTTACATTAGTTATGTGGACATGATCTGCACGATAACGGCTGACCCCCCCACAAATTAGACTCATCACTTCAAAGAAATTTGCACGCATGCCTACGTTCTAAAGCTCGAAAACATAACTGCTCAGTTGGCTCAATGTGCGTCTGTTGCGAGCTTCAGCACGCAAGCATAGCATGCGAATTTCTTTGAAGTGATGGGTCTAATTTGTGGGGGGGGGGTTATCCGTTATTGTGCACACCATGTTCCCAAGCCTAATAACTAAGAGCTTGACGCTTGTCACACTCTAGTTATTATGTATTCTTGATATAGGCATATCGATGATATAACTGTCATCGATGATATATAACGGTCGGTTTGACAGAGAGGGCAGAAATATCTATCCTTTAATGCTTACTTTAAATAAAGTAAATATTACGGACCACGTTGCAGATGTTCTAGACATCACTATTAAGATTAACAGTGGATTGCACCAAATCTGAATAGCTATTCTCAGAATAAGTCTAAAATCTGAACAGCTAATCTTATTCTCAAGTTATTCAGATTTTGCGTTGCACCAAAATGTGATTAGCAAATCGTTTGTTATTCTCAGAATAAAATCTGAATTTCATTGCATTCAGATTTTATTCTGATTTTCAGCAACGTGACAAAGAACTGACCAATCCGCTGCCGGGAAGATTATACATCTATCCAAAAGAATAGCAAGAAACTCGAAAGTTATTCAGATGTTATTCACACACTGTTTACCCTGTTCACACTTATTCAGATTCTTGTTCCAATCCCAAACGCTTGAAATAATTTGCTAACAAGACCTGCGATTATTTGGTGGGCACTATGACTATTTATTTATTTAATTATATAAATGGTTTAAGCAGTGAAACGAATATATAAAGCAAAATAAAGCAGGAAAATTTTAGTTAAAATTAAGTGGTTACGTTTCACGTATTATAACTTTCAAAGCTTCTGTTGAACATTCTTTTTCGAAGAAACAGTTTTGAGCAGAAATTTGCTTCTTTACACAAAAACACCAAAATTTTCAGAACACGACACCAGCACACATTTTTCTGAAACGTAGAAACGTCAGAGAAAACACAAAATTACTTATCACTGTAAATTCTTTGGAGATAAAGCGTTATTCAGACTTTATTCTTACTCCAAGGTAAGAATAAAATCTGAATAAATTGCACTACTTATTCTGATTTTATTAACTTTTTATTCAGATTTAACTTGGTGCAACGGGATTGGCACTTATTCAGATTTTATTCATGAATAACTTCTGAATAGCTTATTCAGATTTTATTCACATTTGGTGCAATCCACTGTAATAATCATAAATTTGAATACTGGATGTACGGCAAGAGATGATTTTAATTTTCAGGTGATATGCATGCCAGATATAAAAGGTCAAATTTCAGGAATAGGGTAGCTAAACTATGTAACATCCTGTGTAATAAGGGATACTCATAACAGAAAGTATTTGAAACTGTGCGAAAATTCGGTTCTTCACGGATTTCATTGAATATTTCAATTTCAGATGGATTCCATCCAGGATGGAGCTATTTTAGAATGATAACTGAAAGGGCTCTACCCACCGCTGTTTCCCTTGAAGTTCCGAACTGTGAGCGGCGGCATGGTGGGGGGGGACGCAAGGGGCACAAACCAGGATTATTACTCTATAGTACGACCAAAAAATGTGCGTACAAACTTCGACCGTTTATATCAGATTAACTTTTGGAGTAAACCCCAACAACGTATATATTTTTAGAATCCTCAGGAACCCGATATTTCGAAAATTCGGTAAAATTCGTAAAATTATTCGGTTTCATTCACGGAAAATCTAAAATTTTTAGTGTTTCGCCCAATTTTTATAGCAATCAAAATTTTGTTTTCACGATCGAATAGAGCTGTCCCCGCTGTATAATTTTGCTCTTAGAAATTTTTCACGAAAATGCACCCAATTTCCGGAATTCCGGGTTTTCAAATTTTCCGGATTTTAAAAATTTTCTCCAAAACCAACAAGATGGGTATCATTCGAAAGCTCTTATCGAGCTGAACAACTTTTGTAATAGAATGAACTCTTGAAAATGCACACAATTCTCGGAATTCGAGAAAACTGGATTTTCCGGATTTTAAAAATTTTCTCCAATACCCCACAATATGGATATCATTCGAAAGCTCTTGATGAGCTGAACAAATCTTGTAATAGAACCAACTCGCAGAAATGAGCCCAGTAGTCGGAATTCGTAATACCTTCCAAGCTAGACTGAAATCCGGAATTCGTGAATTTCGGGAATTGGGTGCATTTTCAGACATTGGTTCTATTACAAGATTTGTTCAGCTCATCAAGAGCTTTCGAATGATACCCATATTGTGGGGTATTGGAGAAAATTTTTAAAATCCGGAAAATCCGGTTTTCTCGAATTCCGAGAATTGTGTGCATTTTCAAGAGTTCATTCTATTACAAAGGTTGTTCAGCTCGATAAGAGCTTTCGAATGATACCCATCTTGTTGGTATTGGAGAAAATTTTTAAAATCCGGAAATTTAGAAAATTTGTAAAATCCGGAAATTTTGAAAACCCGGAATTCCGGAAATTGGGTGCATTTTCGTGAAAAATTTCTAAAAGCAAAAATATGCAGCGGGGCCAGCTCTATTCGATCGTGAAAACAAAATTTTGATTGCGATAAAAATTGGGCGAAAAACTAAAAATTTTAGATTTTCCGTGAATGAAACCAGGAATTACGGATTTTTCCGAATTTTCGAAATCTCGGGTTCCTGAGGATTCTAAAAATATATACTTTGTTCGAGTTTACTCCAAAGGTTAATCTGCTATAAACGGTCGAAGTTTGTACACATATTTTTTGGTCGTATTTATAGTTATGTATCAGGTCGAGCATCTCCCACCGGGTAGAGTGGCACCGAAAATCAATACAGATATGTCATCTAGTAAATTTGGATTAAACGGTTACATGTCTATTCTTCATATCAACTAGGTGCCTTTCCCTTAACCTCAGTTTGTACTGGTTACGGATATAAACTCTGTAATCCAAATACTTAATACATTATATGTATTATTTGTTTCAATGATTTGATTTCCAATATGCTTTTCTTCCACCGTTGGTTTCTGATAATGCAGCTCTACTGTTTCGTCATGTCAGCTCTGATGAGTCATCGTCTACTACCTCTACAGGTAAAACTGCAATAATTATATTCAATTGATCGAAATGCACGTTTTTGCAAAAATTTCAGTGTAGTATGTTTATAGGCTAAGAAACCTCCCGGCTGTGGGCCTTACTGTTTCCATATCCATTGTTGCATATTACAGGTCTAATACATTAGCTCAGTGACACAAGGAACGTGTTTATCACACTTGGTATTATCAAGAGTACATAACTGAGTCTGTGACGCTTTACACAATTGTGTACCATCACTAGAGTTGTGACGCGGGCCGGTGGCGGGCCGCGCCGGTTTTTTACACGGTAAATGGCAATTTTTCAATAAACTTCGGTGCAATTTCAAGTCTACAATCAAAATTTCTTTTACGGATTTTCAATGGCTTTATGTTAAGATGATTAATTACACATAATGGAAGTTAGAATTGAGCTGTGTCGGTATCTGGGTGTCTAAGGTTGTTATATGGTGGCTACTTATTGGATATACCTAATCCATTTTAAGTTACGTCTATGAGAAGGGTGTAGATAGAAGCTTTTTATATGTGAACAGTTGTTGCGAAACAATTGGAATGAAAACATTCGCTTATATAATTAGGTTTGCTTGTACTGGTACTGATGTAAGGGGGCATTGTTCGTAAAGACGCAGTGCTCTTGTTGCGATCGTAATTGCTAATTAGAAGCGTAACCTACATCCAAAACCTTGTTAGACAAACTAAACAAAATTTGGTTTAGTTTTTTCCCTGCTATTGGTCATGTAAATTAGACCTTTATGTCAAAATCAAGCACATGGACAAACTTAACACAAGAGACATTCAGTTTGAGGAAGTGAAAAGCTTCAAAAAAAGTAGGACAGATCTTTGAAAAATAATGGAACCGGAATTGTAACTTTTTTTAAGAGTGGAGTAGGAGCGACAGCTTGGATTTGTATATGGATAATGTGTGGAATTCTGCATAAAATGTTATATTTACCAAACACGCAATCGACTGACCAGTGGTCACTTGTTATTGCTATTTGTTGTTTGTGAAAACTGGAAGACATAAAAATAGCCGTAAAATAACTTGAAATTAGACGTAAAGCAAGTTGAAATCAATTACCTAACAGTTCGGGCCGTTTTTGCGACGTCGGGCCGTTCGGCCCGTAGAAATTTGCGGCCCCGGGCCGGCCCACGTGGCCCGGCCCGCCACCGGCCCGTAGGACCACATCGGCCCGCGGGCCGGCCCGACCCGCAAAATTTTCTTATTTTCCAACACTAACCATCACTCGCTTGTATGTTTACGTGTTGAAGTTCGAAAGTGGTTCGAAAGTGGCGTGCCTACTGATAGAAGATTTTGAACTTCAACATATAAACATAAATCATACAAGCGAGTGATGATAAACAAGTGTGCAACTTAAGGGAGGGGTCCATTGTGAGAAACTTTTAGACCACGGATTTCGCTCATTTTCACACATAATCTAGCCACATATGTCGTACATTTCGAGTTTAAATTTGGAGTTGTTTCGTTCAGCTCTCCGTAAGTTACGAGCCATTCAAGGAGCACACTTTGAATATCAGCGAAAATGAGGGTGCTGCAGCCAACTGAAGCAAGTTTTCGCAAATCAACTTCATATTTTTAGCTTATTTGCTATATACATTTAATAAACAATAATTAAAACATCCTCGTACAGTTTTAAGTCAGATGAGCATGATCAGTAGCTTCTTTAAAGGGTTTTCCAAAGGAACAAGGCCCCTGTCCCCTCGAATGTAACGAAACATTTAACAGCGCTTAACTTAAAATAGAAGCATTTCCGAGCCATAGTTCTATGAGACGAATTCATCCCTGCACTGAGAGCTTTCGATTGATATATAATAGGTCATTTTTTTTAAAATTTGAAAAATCGCTGTTTTGTGAAATTCGGGGCCTGGAGGGTCCCGATTGGCGCGCTGAGAAGTACTGAACATAGCTTTCAGCATAATTTATGTTACAAATTGATCTTAAGGCATGAATAAATATATTGAAATGCAAAAAAGGGAATTTTACAACATAGCTTGGTCGTAAATTGCATATATTTCTAAAAAACAGCAACTTTCGCAATTTTGCAGAAAAAACAAATTTCTGTGCCAAAAAATCTCGACACTGGCGAAAGATTCCAAGTAACATTGGGCATCGTTTGAAAGCTTGGAGTTAGAATTTTCAGTTAGGGTCTCTATTTTTTATAATATGCAGTCAAACTTAATGACCCCCATTTTTGGTCACCAAAAACGACAGAATTTAGCGATTTTCGGCAGTTCAAATTCAAACTTCAAAAATTCATTAAAATTTTTTGAAGGGGGTAATTCAAAATTCTAATTCCACAGTGACACAGTATCTGTTTAGAGGGTTAAAACGATACCCAATGTTACCCGGTATCTCACACCAGCTTCGAGATTTTTTGGCGCAGAATTACAATCGACACTTTTTCGATTTCCTATGTTTAACATATGCATACCTCTGCTTTGAGATGAATTTTCTCAAGAACCGTAAGAGATCCGACTTAAATTTTATAAACTCGTTAAAATATCCCACTTGGACAATAAAATATGTGAAAATGAGAAAAATCGGAGATGGTCGGAAAAATGACCAAAAAGCGGACCCCCCTTAATTGTGTGGGGGGTCACTAGGTACTCAGTTCTGAGGGCCATTATTGTGCAGATGATGTCAGAAGCTTATTAACTATAAGAGTGCACTCTTCCTGCTACAAACTCTGCCCTGCCCATATTATCCATAATCAACTGCACTAGCAACTTGCACAAAAACTTAATGTTCAATTGTCGAATTCGCAACTATATATGTTCATTTATGAATGCAGTTCTGCTACTACATACTAAGCATAAAATCTGTTAATGCACATTAAATTTTTGACACACAGCGAAATGACAATAACTTTTCGAAAATTTTCAAAAACATTTTTAGTGAATTAAGGGAAAATAGGAAACAATGTGCTAAAAAACAAGCATTTTTATGCAACGGGTGCGGAGCACAAGACGCACACTTATGCTGAATGCGCACGGCCAGGTTCTCTTAAAGCACGACACAGAGCACACAAGATAAAACACAACACAAACTAAGTTGAAACAAAGCACAATATATATAAGTTAAAACTATGTTTGCTCAGTTAAAAATGGTTTGGAAACTGGCGACAATGTCTTGATGTATTCCTGGTTTTCTGGACAATCTTCGCAAAGGTTCCGCATTGCAAAGATGGCCCATTGAGTAATGAAAGGATTATTGTCTTCAATTCTAGTACAGTTTAGTAGCAATGGAATTCCTTCAAGATCTCGTATCAATTTCCGATTTTCAGGACTGCGATAAAGCAGATTGGCAATTAGTCGAACGGCATCACGTTTAGCCCCAAATGAGCGTTCATCATGTTCAGCACTATCCGAGGAGCTAATGCTGGCGGCGGGAAGCTACAATAAAAATTGTTTGCAAACAACGTAAAACTACAGGAGTCACTTTTGTATATGATAAATACAAAAAAAGAAATAGAATAGAAAATAGAAAAATACAAAACTGCACCTGCAGGGCGCCTTGCCGTGGTGGTGCGGCAGAACCCTCCGCCTGGGTCCCATGGTTCCCCTGTGGTCCCCCAGTCGAGGGCAACAAATGGCTCTCACATACCTGGCCCCCTTGTGGTCCTTCTCCTATACCGGAGGCACTCTACGGAGACCCCTTGGACTTTGGTACCCTTACTGTCCGGGTTTTTGGCAGGAGGCCCTGGTAACCCGGCATACTGGGGCCTCCTGCTGCTGCTAGCCGGTGACGTCGAAAGGAACTACCGGTATGGCCGTGTGCCATATGCTCCCGGAATGCCCGTACGAACTGCGTCCTGTGTACAGGACGTAATCTTTGGGTCCACCTGAAACCCTGTTCCGGCATTTCCTCTTTCCGGGAGTACGACAACTGCGCCTACCAGGAACCCGAACGACAACCCTTTGCAGGCGGTCCCCACCCTTCCTCCCCGCCGGGCTCCGGCCCGAACGAACTGTGGCCCCAGAAGAACTGTGGCCCTCTCCTACGCTAGAACTGTTGATGCTGCGCCCAGAAGCACTCAGTCGGCCACCAATCCACCACCGGCAACTGCTCAGATCAAGATACCTCCTACCCTTACCCAGCCTAGGCCTAATATACGGAAACTCAAAATCTGGCAATGGAATGCCGGAGGTATCCGGTCTAAGAAGGCATGGGTTGAAAAGTGCCTAGAAGATTTCGACGTCGACATAGCCTTGCTACAAGAAACCCATCTGCAGGAGGGAGGCCCTCCAATCTCCTTCAAAGGCTACAACGCAATCTGGCAAGCATCGTAGACAGGCTAGAGGAACAGGCGGCCTCAAGGAAGGCGGTGTTGGAATTCTAATCCGGGACAATATACCTTACTCTCTCTCAGACCACCAGACCCCTTACTGCTGCTGCTGACAGGACCACCGATGCAGTAGAAGCTCGCATCTACCAGCCGCAGGTCCAGTACAACATTGCCAGTGTATATGTACCGCCCATTCAGCAACAGGCAGAGGAGCAGAGAACCCAAAATTTTGACCCTGGCACCCTACCGTCTGGATCCAACTGCATCATCGGTGGTGACCTAAATGCCCACTCACCCACCTGGGAGAACAGAAACGTCCCGGATGAACTGGGCAACTCTGTTGACGAATGGCTCGCCATGGAAGATATGACTGTGCTGAATGACGGCACACCCACAAGACTCGGAGCGAACGCCAGGGAAGGGCCCACTGCACCAGCTCTAACAATGTGCCACTCTTCCTTGCAGACATCGATGACCTGGGAAGTTCAATCTGCCACTCCGTCCGACCACCAACCGATACTGACAACGCTGAACATGCCGTGCACCCCTAAATCCGCTCCCACTGGTGGCCCACCACGGTGGGCCTTCAAGAAGGCCCGATGGAACACCTACAGAAATCTGATAGAGGGCTACTTGGAGCTGGCTCCGGAACCGGAAGTTGTGGGTGTGCACAAGGCGTATCGGTCTTTCTCCTCCGCTGTGCTCAAAGCTGCAGCAAAGAGTATTCCCTGCACCTTGCTAGGCGAGCTCCCTGGCGGTGTCAAGAAGTTGAAGACGCAGTGCAGAAATGTCGCGATCTGAGAGCTAGAGCCGAACTGGATCCAGCCGTCCGGGCAGAGTGGGTATCTGCCAAAAGGGAAACTATTGAGCTGATAAGAAGACTGAAGACTGAAAGCTGGAGGGCCTTTGCATCTGGTCTAAATGCTACAACTGGTCCGAGGAAAGTCTGGGCAGTCATCCATTCAATGGACGGGAAAATCACTCAATCCAAACCTGCCTCAGCGATGAAATACAATGATTAGCTACTGACCACCGACCAGCAGAAGGCTCGGGCTTTCAGCCAGCAATACGCAGCTGTCAGATATGTAAAGCCCTCACTGTCAAGGAAGAAAATCCGGATCGAAATTAAACAGCAGCTTTGGAATCTGGATATGGATGGAGAGCAATACATGAAACCTGAGTGCTCTCCTTTCTCTATGATGAAACTGGAAATGGCAATTAATGGACTGAAAGCAGGAAAAAGCCCTGGCAGAGACGGAATCACTAACGAGATGCTGAAGAATCTGCCTTTCTCAGCAAAGCAATACCTACTAGGAATCTGCAATCAATCCTGGCTCACTGGTCAGCTGCCTCAACCTTGGAGAGATGCAGAAATCATACCCATTCCGAAGAAGGGGAAACCCCCGGAGCTGCCCGCATCCTATCGTCCCATCAGCCTAACTAGCTGCACTGGGAAAATGATGGAATCTATGGTCAAGAGTAGTGATGTGCGCTGAAACATTTGCCCGCTCCGGAGCTCCGGCCGGAGCGGGCTGTCGGAGCACCGGAGCTCCGGAGCTCCGACGGTTTGTGGAGGTTAAAAATGTAAAATTTTAATTTAAGCAAAAAAATATTTTTGCAATGAAAAACACGTTTACTCACTGTTTACTTTTATCGCTTCACATTTTTATGTCCAGAATGATTCCTTAGCTATACACATTTTGTTCTATTTGCTTGCCTGTTTTTTGATGCGAAATGAGTTCAGATTTTGACAAATTTTCACAGAATTTATGGTTGTTTGATTATGCGTTTTGTTGCGTTTTTATATATAAAAGCCTGTGTTCGTTTACACTGCCGTTTAATTCTATTGTTTCACTGTTTCAAGATTTGCTAAGTTTAAGTTTTATAAGATTAGGAGTTAGGACTCCATAAAATTCGTACGAGAATTTCGTCAAAAACTAAATTTTCCAATCCATAATGAATTACTGCAAATTTAACAATGTGGACCAGATTTGCTTTTATCCACTACACCGTTTAACTTTTAATAAAGTATGTATATAATCATAAATTTGAATGAGACATTTTATCTGAAACGTTAGAAAAGATGTGTGAGAAAAAGCAAAGAAAACATTTGCAGACATTGAAACTTTGCGTAGAAGAATAGATTTTGTCGTAATAAGGAATAATTGATGGATTAATTAATTCAATTAATTAAAAACTTTTATGGAAGTAATTCTTAGAGGTCATAGTTTAGAATTATATATATATTTAAATTTTCAATTTTATCATCTGGACAAGTTGGAAAAGTTGTCTCCAGAAAACTAATCATACAGCAGTCCTGAAAAAATAGAAAAATTAAAAGTAATATATACGGGCTCTAATTAATTACAGTTTTTACGCACTGTTCGTGAGAGTACAGAATGAAATCGTTAAAAGTGTTCAAATATTGCTTCATTACCCAACTTATGAACACAGACAGGCTTCAAAGCTTGAAAATGGCTGCTCCGGGTACCCGGAGCTCCGGAGCAGAAGCCCGCTCCGGAGCACCGAAAATCGGAGCTCCGCTCCGGAGCTCCGTCGGAGCGGAGCTCCGGCGCACATCACTAGAAGAGAAGGCTCCAGTATTTCCTGGAGGAATCGAAGAGTCTCTCGCCTGACCAGTGCGGCTTCTACGCAGCACTGAGGATCATAGTGCCAGGATTGTGCAAGAGACAGCGGATGGGTTTCAGAAGAAACCGCCTGCCAAGCGCACTGCACTCGCTATGATTGACTTTTCCAGAGCCTTTGATACTGCCATCCGGGAGAGAATTATCCAGAAACTAATCCAGAAGGGTGTCCCTCTCAGAATTGTCAGGTGGATTAAAAATTTTCTCACCAACCGCAAGGGAAGAGTCCGCCTGAACGCAGCAGTCAGCAAACCAAAGATCTTCCATCAAGGTGTCCCGCAAGGCTCTGTGATCGCTCCTCTGCTTTTTCTGGTGTACATCGACGATATCCTGCAATCTGCACGAGCTCGCGCCGGGGGTCCATGGAAGCATTTATGCTGATGATGTGGCGCTTTGGGCGTCAGATCCTGATCTAAAGGTTGCCGAGACCCGTCTGCAGGCAGCTCGAGATCCTAGATGGAATTAGCAACTGGGCCACAGCCAACGAAGCTACCATCAACGTTGAAAAATGCCAATGCAGCATTTTCTCAACACACAACGAGGATATTCCGTCTCTGTGGTTCTGTGGAAGAAGGATTCCTCATGACCGGACGCCTGTTTTCCTGGGCGTTAAATTCAACTGGAATCTCTCATTCTCTCCCCACGTTTCCGATGTCCGCCAGAAAATGCGGCAGCGCACGGCCTGTCTGAGAGCCGTAGCTGGCAGATCCTGGGGTCCGGAAAAAGAGGATCTCCGAACCACTGTTTTTTTGTGTTTTTATTGTTTTCGCACACTTTTTTAAAAAACAAAATTAAAAAAAACACACTAAAAAGCACACTCACATTTTCACCTGAAGGAGCGAATTTTTATTAATTTTAAGCCTAATTTTTAAGTTTTTCCAAAAAATTTTGCGCCTTCGGAAATATTCGCTATATATCTATGTTTTTACTTCTGTTTGTTTTCGTCTGGGCATTAGTTTTCGTGTAGCCTTCATTATTCTAAGCAACGGTGTCATTAGGGACTGTATAAGCAAATTATTCTATGAAATCACGTTTTCAAATTCTGGAAATGACTGGAATAAAATAAACTGTCGAAAAGTAAAAGGTTTGAATGATTTCAGACCAAAATTGTCACAATTTTCAAAAAATTCTCGACGTCTGGGGGGCTCAGCGCCACAGACCCCCCATTGTAGCGCACAAAAAGACGTCATCAATGCAAATATTCAATGTTCAGAACATTGAAGTATCGTTTATGAAGACTGAGCATGCAATATATGCTGTGTACTTCTTCTGTAACACGCGAAAAATGCTAAATATAGTTTAAAACGCTGTAAAAACCGTTAAAAACGTGTTAATACTGCGAAAACCGAATTTCAGGAAAAACAATTTTTTTTAAAAAACACATTTTCTTAAAAAAAACACTAAAAAGCACAGGTAAAATTTTGAAAAAACCCAGCAGTCCGAACTATGTATATAGCCTACATCAGATCGACTCTAGAATACGCGCTGGGGTCGTGGTATCCGTCGATCTCTAAATCCAATGTACTGAAGCTGGAATCCTCTCAGAACTCTGCAGCTAGAGCAATTACTGGCTGTCTCTCCGGGTCCCCTGCTGACTACGTACGAATCGAGGCCAATCTACACAGCGTGAAGGGAAGAGACACTGAACTGACGGCGGTGGCCTACGAAAAAGCTGTCCGCTTACCCAGGGATAACCCGCGTCACGCAGCTGTCTCCACAGAGGTGCCCCAACGGCTGAAATCTCAGCAGTCTTGGAGAGTGCAGGGCCGACAGCTCAGCGTGAAAACTGGCCTTGCCAACTTTGCGCGTGATGATCTGGTGGTCCCCTCAGTCCCACCATGGACTGGTCTGGCAGTGAAAATAAATCCAACCCTATCAGAATCCGCCAGGAACGGCTGCAGTCAGGAGAATCTGAAGCAAGTCGCTTTGAGCACGCTAGATTCTTTCCCACCCCCAGACCTGATAATGTGGACTGATGGATCTGCTACAGAGGGCTGTTTCGATGGCGGTGCTGCTGCTGTAATAGAAGCTGGACATACGGAGCTGCATCGAATCTTGATGGCTGCAGGAAGATTCTGATCCAGTTACCAGGCCGAGGTCACTGAGATCTGTGCTGGACTGGATTGGATCAATGAGAACTGGGATCCGTTGTGGAAAGAAATCAGAATCTGCACGGACTCACAGTCTGCTCTGAGAACTCTTCAGTCTGGCCAGTGCAACGTTAATGGCCATAGAATTATCAATGACATCTGGAATCATCTCAGCCGAATCACTGCCAATGCCGCCCACACTACCTGGGTACCGTCACATGTCGGTATCTCCGGAAACGAAAAGGCCGATGAGGCGGCCAAAGATGACGCCACATTAGCGCAAAATCTAGTGCCTTTGGACTTTACAACTGCCAAAGCCGTAATTAGGCACCACTGCCGGAATAAAAACGCAGAAGAAGTGCGCACAACAGACTCTTTGGGTATATATATACGGTGGAACCTACCCCAGAAAGGCTGAGGAAATCGGCCTCAGCAGGAAGCATCGGACTGTACTGGCCCAACTCAGAAGTAAAGGATACTGCACCCTGTTGGCCCAGTACAGACACCGAATTGGAATAGCACAGACTCCTGTTTGCCCTAGCTGTGGCGAGCAGGAGGAGGACCTGCACCACCTTATAGTCGACTGTCCCGCCCATACCAATATCCGTACCCGGTACCTTGGGCCCAATCCCTCCCTCGGGGTCCTGTCGGAGGAACCTCTGGCTGTGGTGGAATTCCTAAGGAGTGCAGGGAGGCTAGACTAGCCTCTCTGGTCATATTGGGATTCCCAGAATATCCAGGAAAACAACAACAACAACAACATAAATACAAAAGGTTTTTTAGAAAATGCTTTTCCGGTTCCCACTTCTACTTGAGACTTCCCCATCCCCACCCGACCTCACTCCCCTCCTCCCTTTTGTGGGCTTCTTGCCCCAACTTATCTTGAGGTCCCCAGAAATTGTCAAATTTTAAGGATTCTTGGTCACAAAGCTTCCTGGTTCGCCTAAATTTTTTGAACTAAAATCGTTTTTTCTGGTGCCACATTCAATTGTTGAGCACTTTTAAGCTTACTTACAACATGCAGAAAATGCAGAAAAACGCTTATAAATTATATGCAAAAACAGGCTACTGTATTTTTTGGCGATTTCAGACCACTTTTAGATGCCCCCACTTTTTGACCTACCCCCCCACTATTTTGCCTAATGTAAACACAGTATAGTTATACACGCCATAATGACGTTCTTGGAACAGAATGACGTGTCAGCAGAATAGACAATGGACATTAACATAATCGTACTGAATTAGAGTACAAACAAAATTGAATGTAAACTAAAAACACCCATAAATGACGCCAACTGAACGTGATACCAGTAATTTGATAATTTCAGCTCTCTCCTGTTTCGGACAATTAAAGCTAAGTCTTAGTGGCTGCAGAGCGTTAGGGTTGTTATTGGTTTAGCTCAGACATGTGCAGGAGGGGAAGTTCTGGGAGGGGGGAAGGGCGGCCGAAGGCCGCCGAAAAACCGGATGTTTCCGGTTTTTTTACAAGAAAAATCCGGATTCTGGGGGGGGGTGGGGGACCCCTCGGGGGGGGGGGGTGAAACACCCCCCCCCCCCAGCACACGTATGGTTTAGCTGCGATTAATTCCTTGTACGAGCTCTCATGGATACGCCTGCCAGCCTGCGTTTAGTTCACTTCTCCTTCCTGCAATAAAGTAGGCAGATGATTACCAATTCTTGTTTCAGCGTTGTTACAGCTGTACAAAAGAATTCCTTGTTGGCAGAAAAGAAATATAGCTGATGAAAGCTAATCAGTGCCATAAGGTGTAATATAGATCTTCTAAGGACGACATCCATAATTTCTATGCGTTCAATCCAATAACGGGCTAGATCCTGAATATTTTCTTTGGCAACAACACAATCATTGGATACACTAAAATCAATAAAATCAAAATGCAACCACGAAAAGCAACTCTGCGAGCAATCGTAGCCTCTAAATGGTGACTTCTAACATTAAAAAATACGTACGTACCAGTGGCGCACGTAGAACGTTTTTCGATGGGAGCGACCTTAAATTGGGGTGGAGGTCTGGGAGCTGTTAAATTTTTAAAAAATATTAAAAAATTGCTAACAAGGGTTTAACGAGTTAAAATAGGGATAAACTAAGAGAGAATTATTGAGTAAATTTCGTGAATTTTTTAAAATAGACAATAAAAATTTCTTTACATCTGGTATGCCCTCCCAAGAGTGCACCACTGGTACGCGCAGTATCTTAGCGTACCTTTACCAGAAGGTAAGCCGGAAAACTATTTTTTCCTCTAAACGATATATTTTTTCGTTTGAAAACAAGTAACTGAAGGAGACTATACATCTTATTTGACAGAAAGTGTATCCTTATTTAGTAAGTTCTCAAATCCGGATTTTTCGAGCTAATTCCGAACGATTGCCGAAATCCTAAATATTGTGACAGCCACCACCGTCGCCACAGACCTGTTATCCCTATCTTCCTGCTCTGCATCCTCAAAGAGACCGGCCATAACGTCCAGAATACAAATTCCAACTCGCGTAGGACAGGTCTTCCAAAAGTTTGTGGCAAAAAGACCGGGTTTCTGTAGCAGTCGCTCAAAGATCATACAGTGCCACTCAGAATCACTGAGTCTTGGCGATGCAATGTCCTCTAAAATGAATGAATGAAACTAAATAAATTCCTAATGCTCTGCTTACAACAACCTACCAGAATTGGAATTTTGCTAGTTTCACTCTAATTCACTTTTCACTGTCCTCGACACAAGCTGTCCACACAAACGAGTTCACATAACCTCATCGTACTTTTGAGTCTGTACTCTGTAGCAAGCAGCTAATTTTAAAAAGGGCAAATTTCAGGAGGTGCCAAACCGATCGCCACTTTATGTCCCGTTCCTCTAAATATACACTCCAAATCTTCTGAATTTTGGCAGAATGTAAAGCCATGATAATTGAAGGAGAGAGAAGCAGCACACAAGCGCCCAGGGTCTTGCTGTTGCTACGGGTGTGTTACTGATGGATTTTTAGGCTTTTGTAGCTATTTTCAGCTTAAAATTAGGCTAAAACTTGCATTAAGCATTTTCAAAAACTTTTCACCCCCCCATAAATCTGTGCCCCCCTGCCGGACTAGGGGGTCATTCCGACTTCCCTATCCAGAAAATTTTGCCTAGGAAGATGCCCCCGAAGAAAGCAGAACGCCAGTTTGCGATGTTGACCATAAGGAAGCCAAGGGTCACTTTCGGAAATCTCTACATAACTTCTAGGTTCCGTCTTCGCGTCTATCGATTCCATTGTTCCTCCCTCAAACGATCCAAGCTTCAAGCTTTGCAACTAATTAAAGTGAGTTAGTCAAGGCCGATAGGTAGGACAAAGCTTAGATATCCGAGTCCCAAAGACACATCTGTCTTAATGGCTGTAACTAAGCTTTACGGTCAAAAACAAGAATATTGTCAGCTTACCTAACAGGTCCAAATTATTGTGGAAAAAGCTATCCAAACATTCATCATTCAGTATACAATTATACAATAGCATAGAACTGTATCTTCGCAGCTTTTCATCGTCTGATCTCAATAGCAGATACAATCTTAAAGACAGAAGAGCTAGTGCTAAAAAAGTATACGTATATGTACTTACTAAACTAATAAATAAACATTGACCAATAAGCTACACAACTGACCTGCGTGTTCTGACCCACAAGAAGAACTCCCCAGACCGTTTTGAATTTCTGAGTGCTTCATAAAATACACAGCAGTTAGAGTTAAATACCTGCGTTTTAGTGATGTGCGCCGGAGCTCCGCTCCGACGGAGCTCCGGAGCGGAGCTCCGATTTTCGGTGCTCCGGAGCGGGCTTCTGCTCCGGAGCTCCGGAGCTCCGGGTACCCGGAGCAGCCATTTTTAAGCTTTGATGCCTGTTTGTTGCTCATAATTTGGGTACTAATGAAATTTTTGAAGAGCTTTCATGATTTCTTGCTGTAGTCTCACGAATAGTGCGTAAGAACAATGAATTAGTGCTCGTTTTATTTTTAATAATTTTTCTATTTTCTCAAGACTGCTGTATGATTCGTTTTCTGGAGACAATTTTTCCAACTTGTCCAGATGATAAAAGTGAAAATTTAAATATAATTCTAAGCTACGACCTCTAAGAATTGCTTCAATACAACGTTTTTAATGAATTGCCATTAATTAATCCATTAATCCATTAATTATTCCCTTTTCCGATGAAATCTATTCTTCTACGCAAACTTTCAATGTCTACAAATGTTTTCGTTGCTTTCATCTCACACATGTTTTCTAATATTTTTCAGACATAATTTCTCATTGTTCAAATTTATTTTATGATTATATACATGCTTTTTAAAAGTTAAACAGTAGATGAAAGCAAATCTGGACCGCGTTTGTTAAATTTGCAATAATTCATGGATTTGGATGGATGGATGGATTCAAAATTTAATTTTTGACGAAAATCTCGTAACGAATTTTATGGAGTCCTAATTTATGAAATTTAAACTGAGCAAATCTTGAAAAAGTGAGGCATGAGAACTAAACGGCAGTAAACTAACATTGGCTTTTATGTAAACGCAACATAATGCATAATGAAACAGCCAAGAGTTCTGTGAAAAGTCAAAGTCTGAACTCATTTCAGATCAAAAATACAGGCTAGCAAATAGAACAAATGTGTATAGCAAAAGAATCCGATTCTGAACATAAAAATGCGAAGCGCTATATAGTAAACAGTGAGTAGACGTGCTTTTCATTGCAAAAACAATTTGCTTAGCTTAAAATAAAATTTTTACAATTTTAGCCTTTACAAACAGTCGGAGCTCCGCGGAGCTCCGGAGCTCCGGTGCTCCGACAGCCCGCTCCGGCCGGAGCTCCGGAGCGGGCAATTTGTTCGGCGCACATCACTATGCGTTATACATGTTTTCAAAGTGTGAGCCAGGTTCCAAAAACTAGTCAATACTCAACCAGCATATATACAGCTACCACGACTTACGTACAATTCAGAGATTCTAGACCAGAGTACAGTCTGATACTGTTTGTACTGAGTCAGCGCGTTTCCCAGAAACTGAACCACCAGTCGACTGATTTCAATCCCCCTCTCCAATTCCGACAGGGACCAACTAAACTGCAATAAAAAGCGATGGCAATTCCAAAACCAGCCTTTGGGCTCCTGTCCTGGCTTATTCTTGCAGGAATAAGGAATCGCAACCTCCATCTCATTCGAGAAGGTCCTTCCATAAATCTTGACCTATCTACCTCTCCCACAACCCAAAAGATTGCCACATTTTAACATTTTTAACCTAAAGTTTCAAAACACTTCCGGCTTCACCGATTTTAAAGGAATCTTCTAAATTTAGCTTAAATTTCAGCAAATTTTAGCTTTAACTTTAATTTACTATTTTAGCGATTTTTTTGTTAGCGTTAACACGTTTGTTTTTGTACCTTTTTAAACGTCAAAACTTGCTATTCTACCTTCACAAAAATGTATCTTCCTTCCATTTTCGATAAGCTCCCCTTCCCGGTGAGAAGGGGATTTTGACCCCTCTTTAAAATAAGACTGATCACTGAGCTAACCGTTTACATGTTTTATAACAGTTAAAATTGAAACGTTAAAACTGTCCATGCTGATAGCTAAGAGTTTGAGCACATAATTCGCTGACACCCACACTTTTTATTTTGTCGGAAAATTTAGTCCGCCATATCAATAATCTGGCAATAAAAACAATATTGTAGAACGAGCTAGTTAGTTGTTTATAAAGATAAAAATGATCGCTTGAAATTTAGAAGCATGATTGTGTCAAACTGGTCTAACACATAATTAACGGCTACGTAGAAGTTTACTTAACGATTAACATACTGGTCTGCATTGTTTGTATAATTAGAAACGCAACATAAAAAGACAAATTCAGAATTTTTCAGTAGAAAGCAAAACTTAAAATAGACACTACAGGATATGACCATTGCTTAAATAAGTGATGCACTAACCGAAGCAATACAGTTGAGTGTTCAAGTAGGATCACAGTTTTGTCACCAACAGTCGAATTAAACTTTTCTCTATCGGTTACCAAATTACGCAGGCAACGATAAGCAGTAGCAAGATCTTGGTGGAGAGTTGAGTCCGGTAAAGGCTTAAACTTGAGCACAATTTCCACTGCCTTTATAGCATCCATAAGTTATCGTTAATGGCAGAAATACCCTATAATATATAAAAACATAAAATATAATACAGTCATTCTTTTTCTTCTTCTTCTTCTTCTTGTTATCCTAGACTGTCTGATCAACCATAAAATGGTTGAGGCAGTGAAAGTTGCCGCACATCCCGGAGAAAACCAACCACCTGGGAACTGGGAAGGCAAGAAGCATTCTTGAAAAGACATCTGGCCTCCGGCTCCACCACCCACCCTAACCTTTCGGGCGGAGTGAGAACCATTTTAAGGAGGTGCGCAGCGTAGAGCAAAGGGTTATGCGCAAGCTGTTGAGACAGGAGGGGAGTCTGCCTACCCTTACTACTATGTAGTGATGACTGCGCAAAATTGTGAAGTGTATACAGAGTATTTTCTACAGGCAGGGGGCAGCGGGGAGCCCCCCGAAAGACCTTCCCCCAAAATCGCTCCCGGGATTTTGGCCGACTTACGTATTGTGGTGTAATACATGGTCTCAGTTTGTCAGATCATAGTACCCAATACACTGACATCTAGTGCTTCCGTAAAGTTAAATTTACAAGAACCAAAAATGCTCCTTCGTCGCATGTAAAATACATATGAGTACTCTCAGGCAGGTTGTACAAACACGGAAACTAGCATGTAAAATGCATATGAGTGGCGTTGAGGTTGTAAATTAAGGAAAATAAGTTGCAACGGCTTAACATATGAACCTGTCCTACAACGAGGCTCATATTGGCGTATATATGTCATAATATAATTTGTCGATGTTTGACCTTCATATAAATAGCTCGTAAAGCTTTTCATTGAAAAATTGTCCTTTACACATCTTGTCGCTAAGACATGTACTATATGCTTGCGGAAATAGTAGGTGCCACGGTGTTACGGGAAACATCAGCATGCATAAGAAAAAGTATTTGGACATACCCGACGATCTGTTACCTATTTCCGGAGCTACATCAATTATTTTGATAGGGCATCTAGTAATACAGCATTGAAACACATAAAAATGTTCATACATGATTGTTGCCAATAATACAATTATTAGGCAATACATAGATATCGTAATTCGTAACATAAACTATATGAGTAGTGCATGCGACCTCTACCAGACTCAATTCTCACACCCGCGGCTCATCAGTGGAGGAGTGTGGAATTCAGTTTTTTAATATACTTTTACAAAATCCCCCAAAAATATATACCAAAATTAGTTTCGCCGCCGGTCGCCTCAAACTAGTGAAAGTTAATTGACACATAAAATTGAAACAAGAATTGTGCGACAACATAAAAAACCTAAACAAAAACGTCTATTTAGAAATGCGTATCCAAGAATTTAATGGTGAAATGTCTAAAAGGTTATTAAAATTGTTGTGTTTACATGACTTCAAAAAGTAGCGTTTTAAGCTTCGTGTTTTATAATTCTTTTGTTTAAGCTTCAGATACACTTCTCTAGAAATTTTTAAAAAATCATCAGAATTGCTACACAAATTTGAAATTCTAATAATTTCATTAGCAAAAACGTTGTAACAGCAGAATTTGGAAATATTGCTATCTATTTCTGGCAAACTAACAGCGTTGAACGAGAAAAATTTTCTTTTATCAAAAACCGAAGTTATAAATTTTCCATTTTCTATGTTAATTTTTATATCTAGTACGTCTGCTAGTGAAAAATGATCATTTACTAAGTTCAGTTCTAAATCCGCTGGATAAATGAGTTTCCAAAGTTCTAAGAAAATTCCGCCATCATTAATAACCGTTATGTCGTCAATATATCGAAAAACATATTTAAGTAGTTCAAGCTTTTTATAATCGTTTCTATTAGTCAAAAGTTTAATAAATTTGAATTTGTAGTAAAACAATACAAGATTAGCTAAGAAAGGACCACAACTTGTACCCATCGGGATACCTATCTTCTGCCTAAAAACTTTACCACCTACACAAAAATATGCATTGTTTACCAACCATTTACACATTTCACAAAAGGTTTCATAGTTTACGCATTTACTAGATTTGTTTTCACTGAAATAAGCTGATTTAAAACCGAAATTTAATTTTCTTTGGTTATGTCCAAAAGCAATTTTAGATATTGCAGTTATTGCTTCAATAATTTTGTCGTGATTTAAATTTGTATATAACTGCGAAAAATCGAAAGTATATATAAACTGATTTTGCTTTGTTTTGCATAGAAATTTGTCGTAAACAATTAACTATAGGTTTACTGCTATCAACTATCCAAAATGGATTACAACCTCCATTGCATCTAGCAATTGTGTTACTGTATGACTTCATTCTTTTTAAAATTGTCTTCAAAGAATAACCAATATCTCTAGATAAGCTATTAGTTACAGCAACTTTACTGGAAACAATTGTACGAAACTTAATTGGATTTTTATGAAATTTTGGCAGAAGTTGAATGAATGGTAATTTTTTGTCCGAAACTTGTATATTATAACCAAAATCATTGCATTTTTGCAACAACTCGTTGACTATAGTTTCCTTGTTGTGACCCGATACTTCATAAGTGTCATTACCATGACTATTATTTAAACCGAGTTCATTAATCAAAATTTTCCTGTAAAGGGTTTTACAAATAAAAGCATAATTTTGTGACGCCTTGTCAACAGATGTAATTACAAATTTATTTTTTAACCTTTCCAGTTCATGATAGTTGAAATTATTTTCTTCTACCACACAAGAATCGTTATCATTTTCTAATTCCTGTACCACTTCTCCGACCACAGACTGTATCCAAGGATAAAATATATCTTTATCCTTGAACTTATTTTTCTGCAGATATTTGGAAATGGCCGATTCTACTTCCTTAACTAATTCCGTGGAATTTCCTCTAGAAGGCAAGCGGTATTTTGTTCCCTTTTCAAAAAGTTTTCGTAAATTATTATCTGAGATTATATTTAAATCTCCCGTGACCACATGTCCATGAAAGTTGTCTTTGAACTTTGAATTAGCACAGTCACAATTACCTGAAAAATCATCATTCAAATTAACTGTACTAGCAAACTGTTTGTAGTTAAATACTTGACTAGAAAAAGGTTTTTCGTAAGAATAAATTACTTTAGGAAAGCATTTTTTGGCATCTACGCCTGTAGGCCAACAACTTTGAACTCCAGTGTTTGCAAAGATTTTTGCAAAATTTATTTTATCGAATAATTTACTAGAATACTTTATAAAAAGTTTTGGTTTTGCTTTTTTACCAGCATTCTGAACTTTTACCACTTTATCTAATTTGTAACGAAGTAGATCTTTAACAATTTCATCAGCAGGTACAGTGTTTCTATTTAGTACATGCAAATATAAAACTTTAGCATCTCTATTATTTAAACTGAAGATTTTATTTACAATACACAATCTACTTTCTGCAGGACACGAAATAAAACTTTTATGTATCTCTTCTATAAATTTACCAGGATCCAAAGTTGCATTTGCGTTTATTTTTCTAAGAACACGAATTTTACTGCGTTTATTACCCACTTTTAAACGTTTATTAAAGTTACTGAAAACCGCTTGCTCAAATTTTTCTCCCCTGAGAACTTCATTAAGGCCGTACGGATATTTAGTTTTAAGCTCTCTGATCCAGAAAGCTTCCCGTTTTAATCTATTTTCCTTGTCCAATTTAGCGTCACCCGTGGCATAAAGTTTTTCAAGAATTTGAACCTTAAAAGATTTACATTTAGATGAACGAAAATGTTGGAGAATAAATTTACATCCTCGATTATTAGATTCAACTGACCTACGATGTTGTCCTATTCTAACCCGTAATTTCTGTGAGGTTTCGCCCACATAACCGATATTGCACGTATTGCATTTTAATAAATAAATTAAATTATCCGAAGCACAATTTAATTCCTTTTTATCAACAGATTTTTATCTGTATCTTTTTCTGTTATAGATAACCTTTATTTTCCGCTCCTTTGGAAGCAAAGTACAAAATTTTCTATTTGGCGCGCCGTTTTTGTATATTTTTTTTTTTGTTGTAGCCGGTCGGTTGGTTAAGGGATTTCCAAAGTCCAAAGCCGAAAGTAGGGGGGTGTGTCTTCTGCCCCCCCCCCGGGGGAGCGGGGGCGGTGTTGTTTTTGGTGGGCGGTTGGGGGTTTTTTTTTATTTATTTATATTTTGGTTGTTGTTGTTTCTTATTAATAGTAATTGATCTTTTTGTTTTTTAATTATTATTTTTTCTTTTCTTTTCTCGGACATGTACTATATGCTTGCGGAAATAGTAGGTGCCACGGTGTTACGGGAAACATCAGCATGCATGTACAGTTCAACTTGAGGTGTCGCAGTTCACTTCGTTCAGTCCATTTTTTTTCTGGTCACAATGTTAACACGTTATGTCTATTCATTCGTTTTTTCGTTAATATGATGATCTGATGATCTTTAACGAGGCTGCACTGCGACGCCAATATGAGCCTCGTTGTAGGACAGACTCATATGTTAAACCGTTGCAACTTGTTTTCCTTAATTTACAACCTCACATTCAATTTTGGACCACCTGACCCCTTACCGACCTGACCACTCAGACGGTCAAGTGGAGCTAGCCCAGCAAAATGGGTGCGTTGTACAGCAAAACGGACACCGGAAATAAGCTGAGCGCACCAAAAAACCCCTATAGAGAAAGTTTTGAGAGGCCAAGTAGAGCCTAGTATGGACCTCCAGGAAACGGTTGCCGACATGACCCTCCAGACGGCAAAGTGGAACCAGCCCAGCAAGATGGATGAGTCGGACGGCAAAACGGACACCAGGAATGAGCTGGGCGCATCACTTGAATTACAAATTGATAGCGGGAATCGATTCTCCGTCCGCAAAAGCCTTTGTATGCAAGATTTGAGCCTTCCAGGTCGCAAAATAAGCGAAAAAACTAAGTTCAAAGTTGGACCCAAAATTCACCAACTTTGGCAGGATAGGAACCAAACAATTACATGCCCGGCAGGAAAATCATATAGCAATTGAACTACCCTGATATGTGTCCTATTCAGCCATCTAGGCAGTATTGCCCCATATATAACCCAGTCTGACTTATTACGACGCCTTTGAAGCATACTTTTTGGCCATTTTAGCGTTTGGGCCGACTTTGGCCCCCCGCCAAAAATTTTTTCCGGCTCTGGGAGGCATAAAAACTAGCCTATCGGCTTATTTTTGTTGCGTACTCCGTAATGCAAGTACATATCCACCGCAGCCCATGTACGAGATCTCCGCGTGGATAATGATGTCATCGACAAAGTGGACACCTTCTCCTACCTTGGTAGTCAGGTCTCTGCAGATGGTTCCGCAGCCGCTGAAATTGACTGCAGAATAGGAAAAGCCTTGAACGTATTCAATCAGCTTTCTGCTTGTCTCTGGCGCCGTCGTGAGATATCTATGCGAACCAAGCTTCGAATCTTTGACAGCATGGTAATGTCCATTTTACTCTACGGTCTAGAAACAACACCTGTGCGCCGTGCAGACATATAGTCAAGCGGGGAAAAAACCCACTCGCCAATGCGGGAAAAAAACCCACCCCCAGTGTGGGCTCACCGGTATGAGCTATCTAGGATTTTAATAGCCTATCTTGAAGAGCATCCAAAATAACCCTGGAGGGTATATTATGGTAGCTCTCAATGCTTCCCTGCAAATTTTTTGGGACTTTGAAATTTTCGGAAATTTTGGTCCGACCACGTGCCAAAATTTGGCAAACTTTGCCGGGCCACAATGAACTACTGGAAAGACTTAGACCAAAGCGGATTATATGTACCTGTAGGGCATCTGTTGCGCTTCATGATGATATATGCCACACTGCTCTGACCCCTCCGCTGCGACCTGGGGGTGACCTGGAGTTGGCGGGAAAAAAACCCACGGCGGGAAAAAACCCACTTTTCAAAATTAAATTTTTTTTCTAACCATTGACCGGAAAGGTCAAATCAATACATACATTTGTTTAATAGAGCTTATAGATTAAATTGGTATGGGTTCGTACTGTTATCGATGGTCCAGAGGGTCTAAATCGGTACTGGGTTCGTACTGTTATCGATGGTCCAGAGGGTCTAAATCGGACACGGTGCAATTTCAAGCCAAAATTTTAATTTTGACCAAAAATGCTTATTTTTGCCTTAAAATGGGTCTAGTTTGGCTCTAAATACAAGAAAAACACGTTTTCTACACAATAGGATGCTTACACTGCCGAAAATAAACAATTTTTAAAAATTTCCAAAATTTGCCTATGTTTATGTGTTAAAGATACAACATTTTCAAATGACCATATGACCTCAATTTTAGTGCAAAAACTAATATATTTTGATGCAGTTGTACTAAAAACAACCCGCTCTTTCATTTGGAATGGTTAGAAATGTTCCTGGCAACTTGCCAAAAATTTTTTGGGGTGGGTTTTTTTCCCGCATATGGGTTTTTTCCCGCATTGGGTTTTTTCCCGCCAGTTTGGGACAATTTTTCTCGCTAACGGCACACCCTAGCGAGGTGTTCTATAGCTCATAAGAAAGCTTACGACTAGGCCTAACTACCTGTATAATCAGCATTTCGATATGTCAAACCATTAAAAAGTTCTGGCCAAAAATCTGAAAAGTGGGTTTTTTACGCTTGACTATACTGAAGCTGGAAGTATTTGAAAATAGCTGCCTACGCCGCATTCTTGGTCTCAGACAAGTAGACCGTATAAGTAACGTAGCGCTCAGGTCTCGAGCAGGGAACAGGACCTCTATGGAAACACGTCTGCGGAAACATAGGTTGCGATGGCTGGGGCATGTGGCTCACATAATCTGCACATAATCTGCGCAGGATCTGCGCAGCCTTGTTTTACACGGTCATTCGACCATTTTCACTCATATTATAGGGGTCGCTACCGTATCATCAGTCTCATGTACAAAAACAAAAAACTTAATTTTAGAAAGTCAAGTAAACTGGTGTTAACTGAAAAGCCAACTAATTTATGCACCTGCATTATATAGGTACGAGCATAAATATATACAATGCGGGTTTTTCATGCTATTAAAAACAACATAAACCTAACAAGATTGCCTCTGGCTGAATTTCCAGAAAACCACTTCTGGGATTAGAAATTATACTTTGAAATCTGCGCTCTCTCCTATTCCACAATGAAAACCGACTACGTTTGTTTTATATATAATTAAATTAATTAGTGACATGGTTAGTTCTATAGAAGAAATGTGACAGTGTCCTATAATATACGCCTGATATCTAAACTCCTTTTTGTAAAAATTTTATCTATATATATATATAGCAATCAGTCTACATTGCTGAAACTTCTCGACAATTCCCGTGAAAGACTCAATCCAAAGTGCTGGTATCACTTTGTGTAAATTCGAACTTAGCATCTTCTTATCACATCTCATCAAGCTATATATATATCACTTGAATTCATTGCCGCAAACAAGATTTTTATTCGAAGAATTAATTTGGGATCTTCAGGATACCCCCCCCCAGGCCCAGATTCCGCAAACTTTCACCAAATGAGCTGAAATTTGGTATGGGTATGTTTTAGCCCGTCTTCAATTTTACTTAAAAGTTGTAGTCAGGGGTTTTCGAGGTCGCAGAACACGAACCTGAAATCCGTTTTTTGATTCAGCTTTTCGTTAGCTCAGTATGAGCTAAAGTTTTAAGCCTAAGATTTAAACTTATATATAAAACTGAGCTAACGAAAAGCTGAAAAGCTTAAAACTTTAATTTAACTGAGCTAACGAAAAACTGAACCGAAAAACTAACTTCAAATTAGTGTTCTGTGACCTCGAAAACCCCTGAATACAAATTTTCAGCAAAATCGAAGACAAAAAATGTTTCGGTTCCCCTTGGTCCCCTCTCACGAATTGAAAAAATCGAATTTAGCGAAATCAAAAAATTTTGCAATATTTGAACTCAGCGTGGTTGAAAACATACCCATACCAAATTTCAGATAATTTGGACAACTTTTGTGGAATCTGGGACTGGAGGCGTCATCCTGAAAGGATCCTTAATTTGATTAATAAACAATTATTATATACGTAAATATATGCAAAAATGTTGTCATTTATGTAAGACCAACCCCCACCTCTACACATTTAACACACTTATATATTTCGCAATAAAATAGGCGAATATGTAAATATATTAAGTAAGCAGCAACTATGGAGGAACTGTGTAATTACGACCCATTTAGACAGAATTTAGACAAAATTTATGGAAAATAAAAGACTGCTAAAAAGGCAAACACATCTGCTTTCTTGCATTCTTGGGACAGCGTTTGTTGAAGTTGGACTCAAATTTTTACCTTTTCATAAAGGCTAAGTTATGCATCAATTCACTGTACCTTTAAACACTTATAAACTCTCCATAAAAGCATGCTGGCTTCGTGCCGACCTTAAATATTAAAGAATTAAATCTGCATTCAATTATATAAATTTGAGCTTAATTTCAAAACGGAACTCAAAGAAAATCTATATTGCACCCCCATACCCACAACACGGGCCAAACATACGTACCTATATATCGTCATAAAACCAAAGCAGTCCTAAAAAATTACAAAAATATAACCCTATCCTGATCATATTCTTCATATTATCATATTCTTTTTCCAATTCTTTTAACATAAATAAATCTTCACCAACTTAAAATCTGCCTATATAAAACTATTAATTAAATCAGCAAACCATACGAATGAAAAATTTGCATACCGTATTTAGGTGCATATAAGCGACGGCAGGAATCAAAGCAATTACCAAGACTGAATTATCAGTTTTTGACTTCTCCTGAACGCTTTCATTTTCTTGAAAAACGGGAAAATCTACTTAGCAGTTCACTTTATTCATTATGCAAATTTGTCAGCTACGTTAGCTGCTTAGTATCTGAACTGAAAACTAGGAATCCTTGCTACAGTAATTTCATACTATACTCGGTCGGGGTGATTCTTCCGTATACGCACACCTGTGTCTAAAATTCGCAAAACTTAACCGATTGAGCTCAAATTTGGTATGGGTGCATATTAACACATTTCTGATCGATCTGTGACAAAAATTTAAAAATTTAAAAAATTCAAATTTTTAAGTTTTTTAAGGGGGGACCAGAAAAAAGTTTTTGTCTCCAATTTTGCTGAAAAGTTGCACACAGGGGTTTTCAGGGTCGCTGAACACGAATCTGAAAACCGTTTTTCGATCCAGCTTTTCGTTAGCTAGAAATGAGCTTAAAAGTTAAGCTTAAATCTTTAGCTTATACTGAGCTAACGAAAAGCTGGATCGAAAAACGGTTTCCAGATTCGTGTTCAGCGACCCTGAAAACCCCTGTGTGCAACTTTTCAGCAAAATTGGAGACAAAAAATTTTTTGGCTCCCCTTGGTCCCCCCCAAAAAAGGAAAATATTAAATTTTTTAAATTTTTAAATTTTTGTCACAGATCGATCAGAAATGTGTTAATATGCACCCGTACCAAATTTGAGCTCAATCGGTTAAGTTTTGCGAATTTTAGACACAGGTGTGCGTATACGGAAGAATCACCCTCGGTCGGTATATATATATATTATATTATATATATATATTATATATAGAAACAAGTAAGGTTACGTATCATTATTTTTCCTTTTTCATTATTTATATATATGTACCATGTTACTGTTGCAGTTTTAAAACTTAGTTTCAGAAATTTAATGAATACTCAACGCATTTAGAGCCGTACGAAGGCTAGAATGTTTAGGAAAAACAGGAACAGATTTTGTCCTTGTCGGAATCACTGCAAAATCCACTTCTTAAATATTTACACAAGAAAGTCTATATGTAAAAATTTTTTAACATCAGTCAGGCAAAATTGCACAATTAGCCCACCAGTAAAAGAGGTCTCGCTTAAGCTTAAGTAAAATTATATCTTCTTTCTGTTGTGTTCCTTCCCTCTGGGTGCATCGAGATTTTTCTGCGAGTTTTATCACTGCCAAAGCTGTTCCGTTCTATTCACTGCAACAATTTCTAGTGTTTGTTTCTATTTAGTTAATTCATTAGAATGTTGCTCAATTGTAAATACAGCCGTTTCACTTATATATCATCAAAAGAAATAAACACCGTCTCTGCTTATATATCTATTCTAATTTAATAATTATAATAGTCTACATCTGTATTTCATTAATTCCACACAAAAGCACACAAAGTCCCAATATTATCAAACTCAGCACTATTGAAATACGTACCTATCTAACATTCCAGCATATGTTACGCAATGGTTCGTTTGTCTAATATTTTATCTTGTTTAGTGGAAAAAACTCGCCCTCGAAACGATATCGAAAACGACACACACATATATACGATACGTTGGTTTGGCCAGATTTAGAGAAAGCTAAATCGCTCTACCCCATCAATTTATGCTCCTCTTCCTACCTAATAACATTATCATGACTATTCATGCATTGTCTCTGATAGCAAGAGAGAACCAGAAATGTCACTTCTAACACTGCTGGAGCCTATTAACATTTTTATGCATGACAGCTACTTATGGGCGCTTTGTGGAGGAAAATCAAAACAGAGAACGGCGGTGGCGGCGGCAGATCAAAGAGAACTGGATCTGCCAGGTGGCACTACTGTTTACCAATTGTTGTCACTAATGTTGTTTACTCTTGGAATTCACAGCATGGAAGCAATGGTTCTGACTTGTGGAGATGCATTCTCTATTTGCTGCTGCTAACAAACTATGGTAAGATTAACATCAGCAAATATTGGTTCAAACATACGTCAATACAGGAAAGGGTTTGCCCCTGGAGGCATTTCCGTTCTGCCAAACGGCTTGAGGTGCCGCTACTCATCTCCGGATTCGCACGTAGACATAGGAGTGTCACCTCAGATGACTGCATCCATAGGATAACGTGGGGGGGAATGGGGGGGGGTGCAGACCCCTCAGCGGAAAGGAAAAAAGGGCAGACCCTCTCGTCCAGAAAGGCAAAAAGCGTAGACCCCTCACCGATTTTTACTAAAAATTGCTAATTTTGTAGCAAATTCTAGCGGTTTTTTCAAAAAATTTCTTGAAAATCGCTAAAAATTGTAATTTTTTACTAATTTTTGGTCAAAAACGGTAAAACTTCGCAATTTTTACCAATTTCGGGGCAGACCCCTGGAAATTTTGGAATTTTTCAGGGGTAGACCCCTCGCCGAGGTAGACCCCCCAGAATCGGACCCCGTGTTAATGTATAACTGCATCCGTGGATGGAAGGGGCGCGACCCTTCTATACAGACTCCTGTTACCTACCCACTGCGGTGGTACACAGTTATCGACCAGTTAAGCAAGGACATCTTGGCTGGCAAGAACCGTGAAAGTTTTGCAACCGCCGGGGCTCGAACTGCCGCCCCGTAGGTCGGAAGTTCTAACTAGCTCTTAAGACCACTCGGTTATCTCAGCAAATTTAAAACAACATAAATTTTCATTAAATGATTTTAAGGTGCTGGTATCGCTTTGTGTAAATTCGACCCTACAAGCTTCAATTCTTTATGAAAGTGGATGAACCTTTCCAAATACATTATTTTCGTGCTCTTTAACATTCTGGGACCAGTCCCGGATTTTAAGGTGTAAAGATAAGAAAGTTTTGGTTTTAGCCCTTATTCTCTCAGTACATGGTCGCTACACCGGATTGGTTGTTATGGCTGGAAAGAGGGCACCAAAATGAACCTTTTTGCTTTTACAACTTTTGAGCTACCTCTAGTGGTTAAGGCAGTATAAGCCAAAAACGATTTTTGGGGTCAAAAAATGGCCATTTTTGACGAAATCAGTTTTTTCAAAATTACTGCCAAATTTTACAGACAATGTCGGCTTATTTATACTCAATCGATACACCGTCCAACTGCGCATTTTATCAACACCTCCTATTCGCTGGAGTTCGTTTCTTTAAGCTAGCGAATTCGCCGAAAAACCATTTTGGCAAAATGGCTATTATTTTGTTTTGAACATAGATTTCTCAAAAGCTGCCCAATGGATTCGCGTGATTTTTGGCTGGATGAAAATTCGCCCTATTGCGGAGGGACATTTTTCTTGGTTTGAGCTAAAACTTCTCCAGTTGTGAGAAAACTGAATAGAAAGATGAGAAATTTCGTGTCATCGCGCGTTTGCCGGATTTTCTGGAGTACTGGGACTTGTTGAGCCAAATCCAAAAAATGTCCCTCGGCCCACATGTCCTTCATATCATGGCACAAGAAAAAATTTTGGCCGATTCTACAGTTTTGAGAAATCGATGTTCAAAAATTTTTGGTCTATATTCAGTCTGTCAGATGTCAGTATGCAGGAAGTTTTTTGCTATGTTTTGCCAATTTAGCTAGTTTTGTAAGCTCATGTTAATGTACAGATTATAAGCTTTAAAACGATGTATAAAGCTCTTTCCAACTCCCAAAATTGCGAAAGTTATAGCGTTTCGAAAAATCACCACAAAAGCACTGCACAAAAGGATACCAGCACCTTAAAGGGCCATCTAAAGAATTATCTGTACGTGGTCCTGCGTGGGCTATTCGTCCACGGCTACCGTCATTATTCGAGGTGACACTTTTTGACAAACGCGCGGTCTATCCTAAGGTGCGGGCCCACATCTACATCCTTGCAAGAACAGATCCCTCTCGTGTCCCGCGTCATTACAACACTCATTTATTCCCACACTCACACATGCATACATACATACAGGATACACGAAAATCCAAAGCTAAGAAATCTATCAAAGCACAAGATTGCCACTTTGGCGCTCTGGCGCTCCCCTATAATACGTGCTGCCGTGGACATGTCTGTGCTGTATTTCAGTTGTGGAGACGGTCAACTTAGACACTTCCAATGAAGAGAATGCAATATTGCAATACGTTATGAGGGACTACAACAAACATCGACTACCGAAACGAGACGGAGCTCAGGTCATCACCATTGAAATAACCGTGAACGATATCACTCACCTCTCAGAATTAGACTCAGAATTCAGTCTTGATATATTTTTCAGGTACACAATACATACATAGTATATCTATACTTTATGATAAATGCCTTGTATCCTTCGTAGATCCGCCTGCTGGCCGGCGTTTAGCTCATTTTCTTGATGTACGTTACTAATCCGGGCTTTTTGCCCCCTCCCCCCCCCTAGTGGAGGGACCCAAAAAGTGGGGGATCCATAGTGGTCTAAAATTGCCAAAAATGCAGTAAAAATAGCCTGTTTTCAACATATACTGCTATAACTAAGCTAAAAAGTGCACAAAAACTGCGTTTGAGTACCAAAATAGGCGATTTTAGACCAAGATAGGGAGAGAGTGGTGGGTAGGTGTGTTCTCGATATTTATAAATCCAGTTTATAAGTGATGTATGGAAGTTCCATGTGAGTTCAAACATGTAACTACAGTTGTCTTCTATGTTAGTAATGTTTCGTAGCATTATTACACAGCGAAGCTAGAAAATTTTTGAAACTTTTAACCAAAAATCCTTAAAATTTGGCATTATCTGGGCACCTTATAGTGAGTAGGGGGAAGCCCAAAAAAACTAGTGGTGGGGCCGAGTGGGGGGGGAGAGGAAGGGGCCGAGTGGTGGAGGGACCCAAAAGTGGAGGGGGACCCAAAAAGTGCCCTCCCCCCCCCCCCTAAAAAAGCCCAGCTAATACGAGATACACCTTACCTAAAACAGATACACCTTACCTAAAACAGAGTAATGTAACCTTAACCTGAACAAACTGCAAATAATAGGATATTCAGTTTTTATGCTGACGTGAGTTGTAGTTTACAACCACGCTGCGTTCAACTAACCTCAACATTTATATGTTGATAGAATTGAAAGAAAATGATATATAATTATAGATATATTAAAATTAATTTCGAAGATAAAAGGGAGCAAAGAGGAACCTAAAACGTTTCCTCCTATTTTGCTTAAAAGTTGCACACTCGACTTTCTGAAATCCGCTTTTCGACTAAGGTTCTAGCGTTTGATGTCAGCTTTTTTTGATACTGCTGTTCTTCAACTAAGTAACAACTATGTAAGTAATGTTAATCTCAGAATGCTTCATCGCGATTATTAATATTATTAAAGCATATATAGAATTTAATTTTTACTTTTTTATCTTCAGCGAAATTTGGGAGGATCCACTACTGGCCTATGCAAGTATGCCTGGTATTACTCTGAAAAATGTAACACTGGACACTCAATATCTGGGTCTTATTTGGCAACCCAATATTTGTATCGTCAATTCCATTATGGCTCAAATACATGAATCTCCGTCACAGAATATTTTCCTTATATTATACGAAGTACGTCTATCTCAAACACAACACATAACCAATCAACAGAGTAGTTGTTTTTAGTGCCAGTAGTATTATATACATTTAGTTTTTTCGTAGAAACTTTTTGCTAGCTTTTTTCCTACGCAGTCCTACGCGTAAATTATTATTTTTTAGTTTTTCATAAATAATTAATGAATTTTAGTATATAGGTTGTATTTAAACGCATTTTCAACATTTAACGCTTTGTATTAACCGAGTTACAACAATTACGTAGTTACAATTAATCGAAGCATGTGTAAATGTGTTTTTACCAGTGCATAGATTTAAAAGTAAAGAGAGGTCTGATTGGTGGAACTCCCCAGAAGCTGAGAGAGTTTTGTAAAAGTGAGAAAAATCCTTAATGGAAACACCCCAAACTTTGGTTTAGGCAGTCTGTAAAAACCTAAAAAGCAAATTGCCAAAGGGCGAAAATTGTTTAAAACTAAAATTATGGTTTGGCGACATTTTCAAAATTTCGGAAAGAAAAGTATGTTGTAAAAATAAGAAAAACAGAGCAGTATTTCAGCACGACGCCAAGGTCAAAAATATTCATTGAAAAGGAAGCAGGCGACAGCCCCCAGCAAAAGCTACAGGTTTCTGGAAAATTCAAGCTTGAAAATCTATTTTCCGAGCGATTTTGGGTTATTCTCTTGTGCAATTTGTTGTCTAAACTGGTTAATATCCACGACTACGACTGCAACTTCACAGAACACTATAGTGAGTGTGGTTGGTTACTATGTGACTTCTTCATACTACTAGCAGAAAATTTCTTAATGCTAAAAGAATTTCATTCTATAAACTGTCACATGATATTCTAACTCGGATAAGACTGGAAGGTGTCTACGTAAATAGAAATACGCGCCAAAACCACGAGTTTTTTGAAAATTTCCTTTACAAGTAACAAAAATGCTCCGCACAAAAGGGGATAATATGTGTGTTGGGCCTATGTCTATTGTCTATCCTTTAAATTAAAGAAAGGCATAAATCCGACACCGCAAAAGTTGCTCAGCTCACTTAGGGCTTTCATTTGATACCAAATTTTACCACTTTTGAAAAATTTTATTTTTCACCAAAAATCGCCTAAGTCCCCACCCCACCCCACCACAGCACTCTACAGCCACCTTGGGTACGCAGTTCTATGACAAAAGTTGCTCAGCTCACTTAGGGCTTTCATTTGATACCAAGTTTGACTACTTTTGAAAAATTTTATTTTTCACCCATAATGGCTAAATCCCCACCCCACCCCACCAGAGCACTCTACAGCCACTTTGGGTACGCAGTTCTATGACAAAAGTTGCTCAGCTCACTTAGAACTCTCATTTGATACCAAATTTGACCAGTTTTGAAAAATTTTATTTTTCACCCAAAATCGCCTAAGTCCCCACCCCACCCCACCACAGCACTCTACAGCCACTTTGGGTGTGCAGCTCTATGGCAAAAGTTGCTCAGCTCACTTAGGGCTTTCATTTGATACCAAATTTTACCACTTTTGAAAAATTTTAGTTTTGACCCAAAATGGCTAAGTCCCCACCCCACCCCACCACTCTACAGCCACTTTGGGTACGCAGTTCTATGACAAAAGTTGCTCAGCTCACTTAGAACTCTCATTTGATACCAAATTTGACCAGTTTTGAGAAACTTTATTTTCGACCATTTGACCCTCCCACCCGACTGACCCTTCAAACGGCAAAGTAGAACCAGCAAAGTAGGTACGTCGGACGGCAAAACGAATACCGGGAATGAGCTGGGAACACCAGAAAACTCCTATAGACAAAGTTTTGAGAGGCCAGGTAGAGCCTACTATGGACCTCCAGGAAGCGGTTTCCGACTTGACCCTCCCGACGGCAAAGTAGAACCAGCTCAGCAATATTGACACGTCGGACGGCAAAACGGATACCGGGAATGAGCTGGGCACACCAGAAAACCCCTATAGACAAAGTTTTGAGAGGCCAGGTAGAGCCTACTATGGACCTCCAGGAAGCGGTTTCCGACTTGACCCTCCCGACGGCAAAGTGGAACCAGCCCAGCAAGATGGGTGGGTCTGACGGTAAAACTGACTGCGGGAATCGATTCTCCGTGCCAGAAAACCACTGTATGGAAGATTTGAGCTTTAAAAGTTGAATAGATAGCGAGAAATTTCGATTTTTCATTTTTCGAATTTTCGCCATTTTTGACGGGCCACTGTGGTCGCTAGGGAAGTGACAGAGAAACGCAACCTGGACCGTTAGTTAGTTCAATATATGTAATTTCTGAATATAAAAAGAAATCAGCTCCAGCTCGTAATGTTCGACCTGAGCGACGACCACAAAAATGGTCACTTTTCGCTATGAGCCGACTTTGCGGCGCCACTGCGGCGCTGTGGCGCAGCTGCGGCGCAAAAAAAGTTGTGATTCTTAAATTCTTTAGAGGGTACTATATACTAGACCCTATAGCCCTTTAGGTTGGCCCACCGCTGCAGATCACGTGAAAGCGGCGAACATTATGTACAATACAACCATCAAATAGGAGAAACCGGAAAAAAAACATCGCCGCCATAACCGGTCCGGGGCGCAACTTTTTAACGGTAAGTGATACGGGGCTGAAACTTCACAGACATACTAAACTCGATGTGCTCTACAATTTGCGCATGAAATCTGCGCAGGATCTGCGCAGGATTTTGCGCAGCTTCTGCGCAGCTTATTTTACACTGTCTCCAGCCACTTTTCACACATATTATAGGGGTCGCTGCCGCGACCCCTATGAAAAAATATCTGAAACACGTTTAATTTTCATCTGGGATAACTGAAAATTTCTACTCACGGCCAAAAATTTTTGCAGAACTTTACGCAAAAGTTAAGGAATTTACAAAAAGGTGCGGAATTTCGCAAAAAACAGATTGCCATGTTTACACACAGCAGCAGTGGTTTTCCATCTAGTTCCTAAAGCAGTCATTATCGCGCAAAATATCGCTTAAGGTGTAACTTATTCTTATTTATTATGTACTCTTGATATAATCTAGGAAGGGAAGATATGGAAGAATTGCCGTATGCGTGTAAAGGCGCCTTGTCAGATTGATTTGCAGAACTTCCCCTTCGACAGGCAGGAATGCTTCCTCACCTTCGAAAGCTACAGTTACAATTCTCAGAAGGTGGACCTCAGATGGTTCAACGCCTCACCAATCTCTTTTGTTAAAAAGGTATATAAATACGTACGTATTTGATTAACTCTACTAGAGACGTCTGGAAGAAACCATTTTGGACTGTCCACAACTACCCATATACAACAATCCTGCTATAAGTTATTTCCTGTAAAGCCCTATCTAGACCGTCATTTTGGTACGTATGTACCAAAATACCGTCAGTTTGTCTAAGTTCTGTCGTTAATTAGTACATATATAATTAACGGTTAGCGGTTAGTATATTCCTTGGAACTAGTTCACTTCATTCTGATTATATTTACCCTTCTACTACTACTACTACAGTTCTGGCGTTTAGGTTTTTGAAGGTGGGGGGCTTTCGAAAAGTGGAGGTAAAGGTAAAAGGTAAAGTGACCCCTGGAGAGAACTCCAACCTACAGAAGGCTATATATAGGGTGCCGGTGCTTATCTCCGGATTCACAGCCTGAAGCGAGGAGCGACAACTCTAATGTTTACTACATCTGTGGAAGGGGGGCCAGCCCTTCATTAGGCATTACGCCAGAACACAGACTCCTGTTACCTTCCCACCGCAGTGGTACCCACTTACCGACCAGTTAAGGATACACAGCTGGGTTCGCTGGAGCCCACGGCGAACCGATGTGTGCTTAGTCCCTTGCTAAAGGGGATTTGCAAACGCCTTGTGGCAGCGGTGGTTCGAACCTAGGACCATAAGATCTTTAGTCGAACACCTTACCACTCGGCCATCGCGGCACGAAAAGTGGAGGGAAGACCAAAAAGTGGGTGGGGGGCCGCCCCCCGCCCCACTAAAAAAATGCCAACAGTTTCGACTGTACGTACGCATTATTCTATCATTTCAGATCCAACTGCCAGACTTCTTCCTGCTTCGCCACATCACTGAGCGAAGTCAGATCATCTATCCAAACGGTCTCTGGGATCAGCTCAAGGTGACCTTTGTCTTTGAAAGGCGCTACGGGTTTTTCATCCTCCAGGCCTACGTGCCCACCTACATGACCATCTGTGTGGCCTGGATCAGCTTCTGGATGGACTCCCGACAGCTGGAGACCCGGGCCACTCTCACCATCAGCGCCTTCCTCGCCATGACCCTTCAGTTTGGCAATATCCAGAAAAATCAGCCTCGTGTCAGCTACATCAAAGCTTTGGGTAAACTATTCTTTAATTTTACTAAAATAAAGTCATAAATAAACTAAAAATATAAAATCCAGAAGAGGGCCTAATGTCCGAGAGACACCGTACAAAGACCTTAGAGTGGATCGTAAAACATTGTGTCGATGCACATATTTTGTCGTTATCTAAAGTTTTATGATGAAAGCTTTCTGTCTTACATCAAATCGACGAAGGAATAACAACAACTTAGCAAAAATAAAAAATTCTAAAGATGTTGCAGAGAAGAGTAAAAACGTTATTTAGTTGCCTGAACTGAAAGAATCAAACACGAAGTCCAAGGTTATCAAAGTCGGCGCTTTCCTAATCATAAATACTTAACAAAAAAGCTAAAAATACTAGTCTAATTTCACTTAGTAATCTCAATTTTTTACTCTTCGCTTTATTTTAGACGTCTGGATGCTAGGCTGTATTTCCTTCTTATTCGCAGCCATGGTAGAGTTGGCCATAATCAGCTACATGCAGCGCTCAGACCGACACTTTTATCCAGGCCGGAAAAAGAGGCACAAAGACTTTGCTGCTCAACCGGTCTGGGTCCCTCAGTCCCTGGCGGATACCACGACCTGTAACGAGATCTCCCCCAGATCCCCCTCTATGCGACACAACGGAATAGGAGCTGAAAAGGTACACTCCAACTCCAAGAACGCACGCCAGGAATTTTGATAATTTTTAATATTTTGTAACATTTTCAGCTTCTGGGCGGTTTCACAAGCTAAACCCCAAAACTTTTTCAGGTCTCCCTCCCTCAAAAAACTCATGTGCGCCACTGATACACACTGCAATCCTTTAACTATTTATGTAGCTGATTTCAGACAAACACAATTCTTTAGCTTATGGAGGACTAATGTACGCATATTTCTCAGACATACCCTGATTTAAAAATTCAGAACTGCACACATAGATACATTTTTTAATTCAACCAACGTATATATTAGGAAAGAACCAGATCCCGGCGCAAGTGTGGCCAGTCTCCGGACCGGAATGGCGACGAAATTCAGGAAAAAATGTTATATATTTTACCACCATTTGGAATTTTTGTAAGTCAAAATTAAATTTATTTTTAATCCAAGTTTTTCTACTAGGAAGTATATACTTATTTTAATTTTAATATTTCAGAAGCGACATATCCTGCGGAAACGAACTCGACTAAAGAAATGTCTATCCGGATGGACGCCGTCCAAAATAGATCACATTTGCATCGTAACATTTTTGCCATTATTTGTCATATTCAATGTCGTCTATTGGACTTACTATTTAGACAAACTGTCTGATTCCAGTAACAGCATAGGATAGCTTGCCTTGGTTGCTTTTCTGGGTTTTCCCCATTATCCCCCCACAGCTCCGAAGAAGCACCGAAGAAGCACAATTTGACGCACTGAGCTGAAATTTGGTAGCGCTAGGTTTTCGGACCTGCTGATTTCAAAAATGCAAAAATTGTAAATTTTAAAAAATTTAAAATTTTAGTTGGTAAGGGGGACAAAGAGGATCAAAACATTTTTTGTCAATGATTTTGCTAAAAACTTACATACAGGGGTTTTCTGGGGCGCTGAGCACGAATCTGAAATCCGTTTTTGAACCAGCTTTTCGTTAACTTAACATAAGCTAAAATTGTAAGCTTAAGATTTTAGCTTATCCTGAGCTAACGAAAAGCTGGATCAAAAAACAGATTTCAGATTCGTGCTCAGCATCCCAGAAAAACCCTGTAAGCAAGTTTTCAGCAAAATCATGAACAAGCAATTTTTCATTCCCTTTGTCCCCCTTACTAACTAAAATTTTCAATTTTTTGAAATTTTTGCATTTTTGAAATCAGCAGGACCGAAAACCTACCCCCTACCAAATTTCAGCTCAATCCCTCAAATTGTTCTTCTTCGAAGCTGTGGAGTGGGGGTGAGGGGATAATGGGAATGACCTGCTTTCCTTAGTATTTGTACAATGCCCACAGTATCTGCAGTCATTATAAAAATAATGTTTAAATGTTAACTCTGAATTTAGGGGACTGATAGTGCACATTATTTCAACAACCTATTCAACAATGCGTTGTATGAAAAAACAGTACAGAGTACAATTGCTGGGGTTTTTTAAGAATTCCAGCTTATATATTAGTAGTGTAGCAACTTACGGCGAGTGACGAAAAAGGAGGTGTCACTTGAATTCGCTGGAGCACGGTTACCGGATAAACTATCTTTATATCAAGCAAAACTTAATGTTGAATTTGGATTTCTAACCCAAAATTGTACAGAAAAGTATTAGCATGTTCACACAGCGCTGAAACGACATGCTCCGCTTGATTAAGTTGACAAAGAATGCATGAACACGAAATGTGACATTATATAACTGTCATGAACATTGGAGGATTGAAAAAAGAAAATCACCTTTAAAAGTATGGTAATAATTACTGGATTAGATACAACTCGATTTACTTATTACCTTCCCGAGGTTAGGTTTATTCTAGTGGTAGGGGAAAGGGGTCCTTAAAATTACTTACAACCAGAAAAATGGGTGTCCGACTTGGCACCCAATACTGCCTTGACAAAATCGCTCAGAAGGCCAAGTTTTCAAAAATTTAGCTAAATTTTTTACTGGGTACTTTGCCTCTGAAATTCCACATGAATATGAACCCCGGTAAGTGTAAATGTCCACCTTAAAAATTGAAAATTCTGCTGCAGGACGACCAGAAATGTATTCAAATGCAACCATACCAAAGTTGAATTAAAATTGGTTAAGGTTTTTGAAAGTTACGCATTGGGACAATCCACATTAGTGTCGCTGAACGGCTAATTACTGATATATAGGAGTTGAAAGCCTAACAACCGACCATACCGGCATTGCGCTCCTACTAGAAAACTGACATCCCTAACTGGCTTGCACCAAAACGGAGTAAGGCTAGCAGCGGATTAGCTGACGACTAAGTACAAGTTACTCATTAAAAAATTGTACATAGTACTCAGCTAATTCAGAAGACGCCCTAATCTTATTAGGTGCAATCCACGGTAAATTTGTTAAAAAAGTAAGGTTTGTCCATGGAGAAGTCTCCCACAGGAATCCACTTCCGATTGATAGTTCCTTCATGCTGTGCATGTACAACTACAGTCCATGTGTTACCTAGAGCGCCTGACCCGGGTATTAAATAGATTCTAACTATTTGGGACAACGCTAATAACTATTCCAGTTTCATTTTTTAGTCATGTCAAAGTTGAATTGAAAGCCTTCAATATAAGCTCTAAACATTATGCTAGCAAACTTGTGGAAAAGTGTACTAGCCTTTTACTCCGGCGGTTCCATTATACACTGGTGGCCCCTCTCCCGAGATGTGTGCTGGACATGGAAAGAAGTGGAGACACCCCCAGACAGCACACACCGACGTGCTTATTTCGTTGATCATTGATCAAATGTAAATCCGTCAGCTAACAAGGAAACCTAGTTTCCGTGATGGAGATCACATAAACTTAGCAAAGCAAGCAAACGTAATCAAAGCATAGCGAAAATCTCAATTTCTTCTGCTTGCAGAGATAATCTATTCTAACCTTAACTAAAAATCACCACGCCTAGCACCCTTGACCATTGTTTTAAAATTCTATAAAATCCTCGCACTGTGCATTATATAATAACTAACCATTGGTTACTAACGCATTTCGCAGAATCAAAATTTCTCTACCACATTACTAATGGTGTTTTCATAGCCGAGAACGCCGGTGTACGCGCGTCGACGCTCACCCACGTATACATCTACCAACGACAATGTTATTTTACCCCTATCAGCGAGGGTCGATGAGCGTAAACTGGGATGCTACAAATGGTGCGTGCGTCGACGCCACCAAATGTAGCATTTCAGTGTAGCGCGTTAACGCGCTTCGACGAACGTCGACGTGCGTCTACTCGCGACTGGGACTATGAAAACAGCATTAGAGTTCACTAAAACCAGCTATAACACATAACAACGGTAAAACAGAAGAAAAGACTTTACTATATACATAAAACAAAACAAGTTAATGACTCATTCAACAAACTATTCAACAAGCAACTGAACTTTTCGTAAAAGACAGAGATGATGAAAATCATCAGGTCAATGCAAAATAACCGACTTGATGTACAATTCCACTCTCTTCCAAATTAGATAAAATCGTTTCATAAGCTCTCTGTCTCAGAACGAAATAAGAATACACATAAATAAATAACAATAGATGGGAGGGAGCATTAGCAAGTACTGGATATAAAACAACAGTTTACAACATACTCATTCTACATAACTGGCATCACATGAAATTATTAGGTTCACCACGCGGGCGGTAGAAAAGGAGTGAAAACTTGTAGACTTCTATATTAATCCGCCCACTTTATAGGTAGCAATCCTGAAGCATGGATGTGTCATACATTAAACACGTCGTGTTTGGGTTCGGGGGGTCTACCCTACCAAGAAGACTCCGACTGTTCCAAATTTGCATAAACATTTACATTTTTGGCCAAAAATTAATAAAAAACCGAAGATTTTAGCGATTTTTAAAAATGTTTTGAAGAATAGCTAAAATTTGCTACAAATGTGCAAATTTTGGTAACAATCTACCACCACCCCACACGTTATCTTATGGATGATACTAAGTTCTGATAATTATGCAAGATACCGACCAACTGAAACTTCTCTTACAATTAAAAATCCCCAAAAGATTTCAATAAACCCCTCCACATAGAGCTAGCAGCTCCAAAAATTCTTTAACAATGTATATTTGGAGGTTTATCTGGAAATTCATGACAGTACGGCGTTTCCCAAACCATTGTGATCACACCACGGTTAGTCGGTCGGCAGTAGTGACAGTAAAATTTCACAGAACCTAAAATAAGTGTGAGCCAACAGAATCAGCTTATTGTAAACAACAGCAACAATTGGTATATAACGCACTAAGCGGCCTTGGCACAGACTTGGCATTCACGAGATGCGCATAGGGGTGTTGGCCTCATTGCAGATTACTGGCTTATTTTTACTGGGGGGGTTTGAGGTTCCATTCGAGGCCCATTCGAGGTTCCCCCCCCTCATAAAAGCCCCCCCATAAGCCAAAAAATTACCAGATTTCACCATTTACACTAAATTTTCAAAAATTTTTCCGGCTTCGCCGGGATTTTAACGAAATTTTCGTTATTTTAGCGTAAAAAAACACCTAAAATTAGTCATTTTTTAGCGATTTTTGGCAATTTTTACACAAAAAACGTTAAAATTTGCAAAATTTTTTCCAAAAATATGCCCCCCCACTTTTGGTGAGCCCCCCATCGATGGTGAGGGGGGGGGGGCAACTTTGAGCCTCCCCCATAACTTTTGGCCTAAAAATAAGCCAGGATTATTTTAGGCTGTTTGTGGTTATTTTAGGCAGTTTGGACTTCTAAGTCAAAGGGCTCAGTATATTTAAATGAGTAATTACACAATCTGATTTGCGCGCTATCGGCTGATGCATCCCCCACAAATAGGTCCTATCGAGAGTGGTTGTGTTATCAAGCCTCACTATGTAGGCAGAGCGGGTCAATTTGTTTGATTCACTGGAGGTAATGGAGGGTAACTACTGGCATTTTTACTGGGGGATGGTGGGGCCTCACTTCTCGAATTCCCCCAAGTTTTTCGGCAAGCCCACACCCAAGTTTTGGGGGTCGCCCAAAAGTGTCGAAAAATTAAATTTTTGAGGTCAAATTTTCAAAAATTTTCTCAATGTTTAGCAAATTTATGGACTTATAAGTTCATTTTAAGCTTGAAAATAGCGATTTTTGGGTTTTTACCTTAAAAATGCTAATTTTTCGATAAAACTTTAGGTATATTTATAACTCGGGCTCGCCCCCCTCCCATTTTCCAATCTCTAGGGAGGGGGGGCGAAGCCCCCACTTTCAAAACCCTAAAAAATGCCAGTATAATGTGAGCAAGAATAGAATGACTAATGCCATATTCTTATCACAGTCAGTACTCTTGTTAAAGTACCAATAAGCAGTTTGACGGCAAGTGCCTTAACCCTTCAGGTGAAATTAATTATTTCAACTTGTGAAAAATCGTTAAATCTCGAAAGAAAAATGTTCATACATCAAAATTATTTTACACGAAGCAAATTGTATGTACTCCCGTTAACAAAATTTACAGTCGATAATATTAACCAGACCACTTTATTAAGCTAAGGTGCTGGTATCCTTTTGTGCAGTGCTTTTGTGGTGATTTTTTGAAGCGCTATAACTTTCGCAAGTTTGGTAGTTGGAAAGAGCTTTATACATCGTTTTAAAGCTTATTATCTGTACAGTCACATGAGTTTACAGTATTGGCAAAATTAGCAAAAAAAATAGCACAAATTTTCTGACAAGCTGACATCTAACAGGATGAATATAGACCAAAAGTTTTCGAACATCGATTTCTCAAAACTGAAGAATCGGCCAAAAGTTCTTTTTGTGTCACGATATGAAGGACATATGGGCCGAGGGACGTTTTTTTGGATTTGGCTCAACATGTCTTAACGGTCGAGAAAATCGGCCAAATGCACAGTAACACGACTTTTCGCAACTTCGCATTGAGTATTCTTGCTACTCAATATGTTTTAGCCCAAACCAAGAAAAACGACCTTCCGCAGAAGTGCGAATTTCGATTCTGCCGAAAATCTCCGGAAGCCGTCGAGTAGTTTTTGAGAAATCGATGTTCGAAACAAAATAATCGCAGTTTTGCCAAAATGGTTTTTCGGCCAAATCTCTAGCTGAAAGCAATAAAGTCCGGCTAATAGGCATTCATAAAATGTGCATTTGGACGATGTATCGATTGAGTATAACTAAGCCAATTTTGTCCTTAACATGTGGCAGTAATTTTGAAAAAACTGATTTCCTCGAAAATGGCCATTTTTTGACCCTAAAAACAGTTTTTTGCTTATACTGACTTAACCACTGGAGATAGCTCAAAGGTTGTAAGAGCAAAAATGTTCACTTTCGAGTCCTCTTTCCAGCCATACCAATCACGTGTCTTGTCTACCTACTGGGAGCTTAAGGCTAAAAACCAAAACTTTCTTATCTTTTGGCCTAAGAATACGGGACTGGTCCTAAAATGTTAAAGAGCACGGAAATAGGTTATTTCGTAAGTTTTAGCCCTTTGCGTAAAGGATTAAAGCCGTATGAGTCAAAAATACCCGAAAGGAAACCAGCACCTTAAATGACCTCCATTGTTGCTAATTAGAAGCTGAAGAAGTTCAGCAAACACAACAGAGACTACGTCAGTTCCAGATGTAAAATAATTCCAGATATTATCAAACAGAAAAATAGGCTCAAGTGCCGGGATAGTAGGCATCCGAGTACATTCTATAGCTTAAAGTATGGATTATGCGGCCAGTTTTAAAATAAAACAATGCACCTTCGCATCAGATGTTGATAATCATTAACACTAAACTAACGTTGGTTTAGTTGGCCGAGTGGTCTAAGGCGCTGGTCAGAAGTTCCGATCTTACGGTCGGTGGTTCGATCCCCAGAACCCAAACAGCTTTCTCGACTCTAGCCAACCCAGCTATCCATCCTTAACTGGTCGGTAAATGGGTACCACTACGGTGGGAAGGTAACAGGAGTCTGTGTAGAAGGGCCGGCCCCCCTTCCACGGATGCAGTCATCATTTGAGGTGACACTCCTGGCTCTACGGCTGAGAATCCGGGGATGAGCACCGGCACCCCATGTCCTGTGGCAGGACGGAGATATCTCCTGGGGTAAACCTTTACCTTTTTTACTAAACTAACGATTTACAAGAAGGCTGGTAGGAGACTCACTACATACAATATAAATCTTGACAGATCATTAAAGCCATTCCAATCCTACTATCATACCATGGAATTAGATTCTGGACCAGCTATCTTATCCACAATCTAAAAAATAATTCACAAGCTAAAACCAACGTCTATAAACACATAAAATGGAAGGCGCCGACAAGCATGGTATATACAAGAAACAAAAATGCTCCTCTGGAGCATGAAAAAAGTAATATGGGTGATGGTGAGGTTGCAAAATCAAGAGATGACTAGTCTTTAAAATGCTTAATACGGGGCTAGGTTCAAAAATAGAAGAGGACTAGGTTGTGAGCGAATTAATATGGGCACAGCTTCGCCGAACAACCCATATTCGCTGTTTATAAATGTATATCAGTATGCATATCCATCCACGCTACGTTTAGTTTAAAGTTAAACATTTTATGTTAAACGTTTTATACTAACCAGTGGGCTTTATTCATTTATACGGAAAATTTATATTTCGAGAATAATCTTAGGACTCTGACCTTCTATTTCCTCCCTGCTTGAACCAGTAGCTTTAGCCTCATGTCCTTAGATCTCTTCTCGTTGCTTGCCGCAGTTAAACCCGACCAAATGATGATAATTTACGCACATAATGTATTCCTAGCCAGTCTAACAGAGTACGTATATGCAAACAACTGTATTCAATGAGTACTAATTCAACTTCTTAACTTTCTTATTACTGACTGAAATTGATAGCTCTGTATGCGACAAAAGCTAAGACGAAGCGTGAAATCCCGCGAATATGGGTTGTTCGGCGAAGCTGTGCCCATATTAATTTGCTCACAACCTAGTCCTCTTCTATTCTTGAACCTAGCCCCATATTAAGCATTTTAAAGACTAGTCCTCTCTTGATTTTGCAACCTCACCATCACCCATATTACTTTTTTCATGCTCCAGAGGAGCATTTTTGTTTCTTGTCCTTCTGTCCTTTTAAAGATTCTCCTCCAAGCGACTAATGCATCATGGCATTACACCATTTGTGTAAGCATATAAACTATACACAACCTGCAAATCAGGCTCAGTAAGCAATGACAGCAGTGATCCAGTTAACAATAATTTCAGCCATTTACAATAAGCGCTGACTAAAGACATATTTGCCATTCGAAGAGAACGAACGGTAACTCTAAATCAGGTTCATCCCAAAACGCTGTTTTAGGCCGTTTGACCAGTGGTCAATAGGCCCCGTAGGCTGTAGTGACCAGTGGTCACTTCCGTTGGTTTCGGCGATATGCCCATTGAAACGAGCATAGTCGATTTACTATGTATGCCCCCAACCAAAACGCCGAAAAACGCAGTTTTAGGCCGTTTGACCAGTGGTCAATAGGCCCCGTAGGCTGTAGTGACCAGTGGTTACTTCCGTTGGTTTCGGCGATATGCCCATTGAAACGAGCATAGTCGATTTACTATGTATGCCCCCGACCAAAACGCCGAAAAACGCAGTTTTAGGCCGTTTGACCAGTGGTCAATAGGCCCCGTAGGCTGTAGTGACCAGTGGTCACTTCCGTTGGTTTCGGCGATATGCCCATTGAAACGAGCATAGTCGATTTACTATGTATGCCCCCGACCAAGACGCCGAAAAACGCTGTTTAGAGTGAGTTTTCCCAACTTTGACCCTGGGCGAGGAACCACGGGAGCCATGCTGAGCAGTGGTCACTTCGGGCGGCATCGGCAGTATGCTCATCGTTTTCAGCGACCCCGGTTTACCATATATGGGGACCACCCCGAGGCCGAAAAACGCCATTTTTAGTGACTTTTAGGCCATTTCTTGTAAAAGTGGGACTTAGAAACTTTTCACCCAAACAGGCCAAAAAATGCAAAGTTTGGGCCCATCTCCTGAAAGCTAGGGAGCAAAATTAAAAAATCCCCCTCGATAATTTATGCACCCCTACTGGTAATTTTCAACACAAGATACTAGACCTCTCCAGCTTCTACCCAGTTCTAGAAAAGTGTGACCAAAATTTGCGAAAAATAGCGAAAGTCCGACTTTGGGACCTTGGCACAGAGCCAAAATTGGCCAGGTGCCAAAATGACCAAAAAAGGTAGCATGGGGGGATCCTGTCTACCAACATATAATAGTAGTATGGTGCCAAAATGCCCACATAGTTCCAACACTTAGCCGTAAAATGCATTTCCAATAAGCGTTATTCACCGAGAAAAAAACAAACGCACGGTAACTATCGCCTAGTGCAAAAATTCGAAGTTTCGAATTCGAATCAAAAGTATGGTGGTACTTGTAGTACTACTCGAGTTGTTTACGATGGTAACCTTTTTACCACTCCCGGACCTCTAATTAGCTGGCACCAGACCAACACGGTCTCCAGGGGGCCGCGCAGACGCCTTTTTACCCATATTATGTAGGGGCGCTATCGCGCCCCTACATAATTGGCTAAAATCCCTCTGAGTATGCTTACACCTACGTCCTAACCTACATATTGATAACATGGGTTCACCGGTGTAAGCTTTTCTTTTTTTGAAAATGTAAAACGACAAGTTTTTGCCGACTTAAGGGGGGGGTCACTTTTTTGCCGATTTTTCGACCATCTTCGATTTTGTTCATTTTCACATATTTTGTAGTCCCCATGGGTCCGCGAAACAAGACAAGAGAGTTTTGCGAAATATTGCTTCTATCGTTCTGTACAGGCCCTCAAAAGTGACCTCGACATGTGTTAAACATAGGAAAATGAAAAAGTTAGGTTAAAAAGTTTGTGGCAGAAAATTTTTTCGCTGTATAAGAGTCAGAACTCTGAAACCTTTTCAGAACCATTAGGGACATATTGTAGCGTGCAGCCATCTCCTCTGAAGCGATTCTGTTCAGTATTGGATTTTTGGCGAATTTTTAAAGTCAGAATTTTGGAAAATCGGCCACTTTTGGAGCATGAAAAACAGGACCTACGGTACTATTTCGCTTGTCCTGAACGATTGGCAAAAGCTACAGAAACGGCCGATAGATAGCTGCACTCTACGCATAAAACCACGTCTTATGAAAGTACTCGCATGTTTCTATCATCTACAGTAAGCTCAAAAAACTTGCCACAAAAACAGCAAATTTTGCTAAAAATGGCCAATTTTCATAGTTTTCACATTCTTTTGATAGTTTCTCACTGATTATGTGGTAAAAAATCACCAAACTTGGCAGATTAATTAATATATCTATGTCTGTCACATAATGTGGTCAAAACAAATGCGTCAATATTGAACATGCTGCTGTGGCGGCACCTTTGATCTTTATAGGTGAAAAATGTCAATTTTAAAATTTTTTCAAATATAGACAAAATGGGTATCAATCGATAGCTAATGGAACGAGGAGCAACTTGTCTCATACAACCATGGGTCTAAAATGTTGTCTGTGCAAGATAAAACGAGTTAAAATTATACTGGGCAGTCCTGCAAGGTTAGGTCAGTGCAGCACTCAAGCATGCATTATGAACGCCTGGATAGCTGGCCTTGAGCCACGTCTGCACTTAAATATTACCTTAGTAAAGGCTTTAATTTGGTGTATCGGTTAACCCTGTTTTCGGTCGCGTTTGGTCTCCACCTGACCTTGCAGGGCTCATCACCGGAATTTTCAAGTTTTCCGGCTTTGAACCTGAATAACTCTGTCACAGTTTGATTTCGAACGCTAATATTCTAAGTTATTTTTGAGAACATATGGGGGCATATTATGTGTGAAAATGAGCGAAATCCTTGACTATCGATTTTTGACCAAAGTGACCCCCCCCCTTAACAAGCAACGCCTTCAAGAGTACACTGTGCCCCAACTGCTTGTGGCGTTTTCACTAAAAACAGCAGTGACCACGGGTACAGCATACTAATGAATGTACAGATCAAACAAAATATACATAAATGTTCAAACATAGGTTAGACAGGTTGATACTAATTTCCTTTTAAAAAACATTGGACACAATAGTCGTACTTATGTCTGATTAAATTTTGGGGAAACTTTATTTCAACTTTCTAATAATTTATTAATGCCAGAAAACTGTAGAAAATACTGTAAAAAACTGTAGAAAATACTGTAAAAAATGTAAATGCACCGATTGCTGGACTTACTATCCTAATAGCTGGAAGAGACAAAATTGTTCCAAGAATGGGTATCCGCCTCAGGAAGTTAGCAGCAACAGGGAGGAAACCACTAAAATAACAATATATCAAGAGTTAAGACTTAAAAGTTGTATATGGGCACTTAAAAATGAATTATGACGGAATAGGTAAAGCAAACGAAGGGAGGTTTTTGCGATGCATAGGATAGACAGAAATTTCAATAAGCATTTTCCAGTTCTAAAATTACTGAAAAAGTAGGATTTCTGGGTTTTAATAATCAAGAGTAACCAAAATCACCAACTATAATTACAATACCAAAGGCGACTGATTTTGTCAATTTTACGCGAAATGTTTCCAAGTGTGGAATAAGGTAAGGTGCTGAAACTTTGTTTGCAACTCACCATTTTCTAGACAGCACGTACCGTCAATACAAATATACAAGTAACAAAAATGTTCCGCACAAAAGGGGATATGTATGTTGGGCCTATGTCTGTCGTTTAAATTCCGGTTGAGAAAGCAAGTATATAAATCCGACACAGCAAGTTTGGGTGGGTGCTTCTATGGCGAAAGTTGTTCAGTTCGATGCGGGCCTTCATTTGACTCGAAATTTGACCACTTTTGAAAATTTTAATTTTTGACCCAAAATCGCCTAAGTCCCCACCCCCACCCTACCACAGCACTCTACAGCCACTTTGAGCATGCAATTCTATGACAAAAGTTGTTCAGCTCATTTAGGGCTTTCATTTGGTACCAAATTTGACCAGTTTTGAAAAATTTTATTTTTGACCACTTGACCCCCTACCCGATTTACCCTTCAAACGGCAAAGTGGAGCCAGTCCAGCAAAATGGGTGGGTCGGACGGCAAAACGGACTCCGGGAATGAGCTGGGCGCACCAGAAAACCTCTATGGACCAAGTTTTGAGAGGCCATGCACAGTCCTATGGTGTTCTTGTAAGTCGGTACCGACTTGACCCTCCCGACCTGGGCTTATTCTACTGGGGGGGGGGGGGCGGGGGGCCCCCCCATAAACACCCTCCCCCCCAAAACAAGTGGGTGCCCCTTTTGGTACCAACTTTTCCCCTGAAAAAATCGCTCAAAAGGCCAAATTTTCAAAAATTTTCCGGCTTCGCCGTAATTGCTATAAAAATAGCGCAATTTTTAGCATGTTTTTAGAAAAATTTTGAAAAATTTTCGCCCCCCCCCAAAATGACTCGCCCCCCGAGGGGCTCCCCCAAAGAGCCCCCCCAAGAAAAAATCCCTAGAATAAGCCCAGCCGACAGCAAAGTGGAACCAGCCCAGCAATATGGGTGGGTACGACGGCAAAACTGCTTACGGGAATCAATTCGCCGTGCCAGAAAACCTTTGTATGAAAGAATTGAGCCTTCTAAGTTGAATACACAGCGAGAAATTTCGATTTTTCATTTTTCGAATTTTCACCATTTTTGACCGGCCACTGTGGTCGCATGGGAAGTCATAGAGAAACGAGACTTAGCTATTCAGTTAGTTCAATATATGTAGTTTCTGAATATAAAAAGAAATCGGCTCCAGCTCTTAACATTCGAGCTGCGCAGCTACCACAAAAATGGTCACTTTTCGCTCTGAGCCGACTTTGCGGCGGCGCTGTGGCGCACCTGCGGCGCAAAAAAGTAGCGATTCTTAAATGGCGCATGGGGTACTACCAGACCCTATACCCCTTTAGGTCCGGCCTCTGCTGCAGATTACGTGAAAGAGGCGGAAAGTCAGGACAATACGACCATTAAATAGGAGAAACCGGAAAAAAAACATCGCCGCCATAACCGGTCCGGGGCGTAACTTTTTAACGGAAAGTGATACGGGGCTGAAACTTCGCACACATACTAAACTCGATGTGCTCTACAATTTGCGCATAAAATCTGCGCAGGATTTTGCGCAGCCTCTGCGCAGCTTATTTTACACTGTCTCAGCCACTTTTTACACATATTATAGGGGTCGCTGCCGCGACCCCTATGATTAGTTCATTAAATTAATAAACATATTGAATGATCGTAAAATATGAAATTCTGTCACATTTTATATCAAATCAAATGAGTACCCAAAAAGAAGGAAAAAGCCATAACATTCTATGAGGATGCCAACCATAGGCCAGCCAAGGAGAACCACAAAGATCCCGCCAAAGAATAGTGTCGTTCCACGCACTTTGTGAAACTGAAAGAAGAACCGCAGTGTTCGCTCAACCCCAATCACCAGCATCAAACCGCACAGAAACAAGATCTGAAAAAACAGAAAATGAAATTTACCTGTACGTACATGCGTACATACAATAATGTTGACACGTCAGCTGTTGACTAATGCATACATACATATACAGGAATACATACACATGATGCAAAAAAATAAATTTTGCCCTTTCCTATTGGCACAGTGCCTATTGTGCCTATTGGCACAGGCACTTTCCTATTCCTATTGGCACAATAGTGCCGCGATGGCCGAGTGGTAAGGTGTTCGACTAAAGATCTTACGGTACCAGGTTTGAACCCCCCCCCCCCCTGCCACAAAGCTTTCGCAAATCCCCTCGAGCAAGGGACTAAGCACATATCGGTTCGCCGTGGGCTCCAGCCAACCCAGCTGTCTATCCTTAACTGGTCGGTAAATGGGTACCACTGCGGTGGGAAGGTAACAGGAGTCTGTGTTCTGGCGTAATATGCCTGATGAAGGGCTCCCCTTCCACAGATGTAGTCAACATTAGAGTTGTCGCTCCTGGCCTCGGGCTCTGAATCCGGAGATAAGCACCGGCACCCTAAAACCATCTGTAGGTTGGAGTTCTCTCCAGGCAAGGCCGCACCCATGGGGGGTTAAGGGGTCTCGACCCCCCCCTTTTTGGGATGACAAAATGGACGATTTTTGCTTTTATGGCAAAACAGCTATTTTTTTAAAAATTTTCGCGCCTGCGGCGCGATAATTCACATTTTGCAAGAAATAAACGTCCACTATTTCTGGGCAAAAATGCAAAAATTCTTCAACTTCTGGGGGGGCTCAGTCCCCCAGACCCCCCGTTTCGTTTTACCTTGGACCCCGCTTTTCGAAGTCCTGGGTGCGGTCCTGTCTCCAGGGGTCACATTACCCTACCTATTGGCACAGTGAAAACATTTCAGAAAATAGATATATACAGCTATTGCCGGCTGAATATTTACAAGTAGGAAAAATGCTCTTTGCAGTCGCATGAAAAAGTTAATATGAGCTATTATGACCAACATTTAAACGTGGTAAGGACATTATTTAAAATGTTTAATATGAGCCAGCATCTAAACAAGTAGAGGCCAAGATGTAAACGTCTAACATGAGCCGCTACGTTTCTCTTGGGCTCATATTGACGCTCACTTTGGTTACGCCTGTGGTACGTGTCCTCTAAACAGACATTTTTAAACCTAGCCAGAAAAGACTGAATATTAATACTGGCGCATACGTTTTAAGCAAAAATCAGAATTGCCTGATATTTCAACTTCGCCTCAAAACATTTTGTTTTACGACTTTGCTTTTAGATCTCACTATACGTAGGTATATACATGTATATAAATTATTAACAAAAGCAATCAATATAAACCTGAATAAGGAAATAAAAATTAGAACTGTCACAGACGATATATACTTATCTAGTGAGATTTCATTCAGCCTTAGCATCCTTGCATATGCAAACCATCCTAACCTTTTGGCTATCTGAAGTAAGCCTTTGTATATACAAATATATTATCCATTTCATTTGCGTCAATATGAGCCCAAGAGAAACGTAGCGGCTCATGTTACACGTTTACATCTTGTCCTCTGCTTATTTAGATGCTGGCTCATATTAAACATTTTAAATCTTGTCCTTAGCACGTTTAAATGTTGGCCATAATAGCTCATATTAACTTTTCATGCGACTGCAAGGAGCATTTTTCCTACTTGTCCTCTGTCTAGTTTTTTGGAACGCTGCTATAACTGTGGCAGCTGCAATCACAGATCCCACCATTGAATTCCCCATGCCCAATAAGCTTTGCATGCAAAATTTCAGCCTTTCAGCTATCCCCAGTAGCTTGAACCAGGAACTGGTTCAACTTTGATATTCTAAGATATAATATATTATATATATATTATATTATATATTATTATTATATTATATGATAATTATATATAATATAATATTATATTATATATTATATATCGGCAAATTTTGCCTTAAAACTTATAGAAAGCTTGTTCAAGATAGTCAATAAAGCCTTAATGAGTGTGATACATGTGCAGCATAAATAAAGCAGGTTTCTTAAAGACACTTTCTCAGCAATGCAATTTTCGGCATGCCTTTCTCGGCAATGCAATTTATGATTCTTTGACTTTCTCGGCAATGTAAGACATGAGCATTGACCTTTCCGGCAATGTAATTCTCGCAATGTGCATTCTCGGCAATGCAATTTTCTTGTAATGAATGTTACCCATTGGAGCCAGGAGTCTCTCCATGCTAGCAAGAGAAGCTTGGAAAATTCCGATATGACCTTTTAGCTTTTGGCGGTGGTTTTGGGAGAGCACAACTCTTTTACAGACATACTGCAAACTTTCTATTTAGCCCAGGGATACTATACTTCCCGTGTGTGGTAACCTAGGGTGGCGCCTATATTACCACACATTAGTTGCACTCACCAGGCCCACCAGATTTCCAGGGCGGCACCGTTTTTTACCCTTATTTGGGGGTGCTTTTCCCCGGGTCTGACTATATAATATATATATGGCGGCAGAATGCTCCGCACAAAAGGGGATAATATGTGTGCTGCGCCTATGTCTATCCTTTAAATTCCGGTTTAGAAAGTAAAGACATACGTATATAAATCCGACACAGCAAGTTTTGGTGCGTGGTTCTATGGCGAAAGTTGTTCACTTGGCTTCGGGCTTTTCTATTTGACACTAAATTTGACCTACTTTGAAAAATTTTATTTTTGACCCAAAATCGCCTAAGCCCCACACCACCCCACAAAAGCAATCTACAGCCACTTTCGGTATGCAGTTCTATGACAAAAGTTGTTCAGCTCACTTAGGGCTTTCATTTGATACCAAATTTGACCACTTTTGAAAAACTTTATTTTCGACCACTTGACCTCCCACCCGATCGACCCTTCAAACGGCAAACTGGAACCAGGCTAGCAAAATACTGGGCTTATTCTTGTGGGGAGGGTGGGCCCCCCATAAACACCCTTCCCCCCCCCAAAAAGTGGGTGCCCCTTTTGGTACCAACTTTTGCCCGGAAAAAATCGCTCAGAAGGCCAAATTTTCAAAAATTTTCCGGCTTCGCCGGAGATTTTTAGTCGATTTTTGCCTATTTCAGCGCTATTTTTGCACTAAAAAAGAACTTTTTTGGCGATTACTATAAAAATAGCGCTATGTTTTTAACAAAATTTAGAAAAATTTTCGCCCCCTCCCCAAGAATGACTCGCTCCCCGGGGCCCGCCCAAGAAAAATTCCTAGAATAAGCCCAGAAATAGGTACGTCGGACGGCAAAACTAACAGCGGAAATGAGCTGGGCGCACCAGAAAACCCCTATAGACCAAGTTTTGAGAGGCTGGGTAAAGCTTAAGATGGACATCTACGTAGCGGTTACCGGCTTTGACCCTCCCGCCGGCAGTGGCGAACCAGCCCAGCAAAACAGGCATATACGCTCGACGGCAAAACGGATACCGGGAATGTGGTCATAGTTCAAGATAGCGTAATTTCTGAATACAGGCAATCAGCTCCAGCTCGTAAAGTTCGACCTGAGCGACGACCACAAAAATGGTCACTTTTCGCTACGAGCTGACTTTGCAGCCACCGCGGCGCAAAAAAGTGGTGATTCTTAAATTCTTTAGAGGGTACTACTAGACCCCATAGCCCTTTAGGTTGGCCCACCGCCGCTTGTTCACGTAAAAAGCGGTGAACATTATGTGCTATCCATGTTCAACAAATAGGAGAAACCGAAAAAAACATCGCCGCCATAACCGGTCCAGGGCGCAACTTTTTAACGGTAAGTGATACGGGGCTGAAACTTCGCACACATATATATATACTAAACTCGATGTGTTTCACAATTTGCGCAAAGAAATCAGTGCAGGATTTTGGGCAGCTTCTGCGCAGCTTATTTTACACTGTCTCCAGCCACTTTTCACATATATTAGCAGTTTTGCTGCCGCGACCCTCATGAGAATACGTACATTTCCGATTGCTAATATATTTAAATTAACAAAGAAAACATAATCATTCCTAAGATCACAAAAGAGATGCCGAATCCAGTGAGGCCAACTCCGATTTCTAAAAATATTATGCTCACACCTTATATATATACAGGTACATGTGCATAGATACCTTTTTTACATAGAAATCAATACATCAAGCTGAAACAAATCACTGGCATGTCGAAATTTGTACTTACATACTTCAGAAATCCTTATCACTCACTAACCTACGTAACTAACAACTAATCTATCCAACCACTACCCTAGCCAGAAAAATTTTCGCGGAGGGGACGCAAAATTTTCAAACAAAGTTTTTTCAAAATATATATATTCATTTGGTCATACTGGTTTTTTTTGAGAGTCATATTCAATATTTATTCATCATCATATATACTGGTTCATATTTTCGACATGCATTCATTACAGTCAATTGATAATCCATTTGATTTGAAAAATATCCGAATAAAACCAATTATATACATACATTTCAAAATAATGATAAATCGGCGTTTGACAAAAGTTTAAAAATTTTAAAACACGTTTCAAAAGATTCTCAGAAAATATATAGTCAAGCGAAAAACCCACTCGCCAATGCGGAAAAACCCACCCCCAGTGTGGGCTTACCGGTATGGGCTATCTAGGATCAATAGCCCATCTTGAAGAGCATCCAAAATAACCCCTGGAGGAAAAAATATTGACGCTCCCACTGCTTCCCAGCAAATCTTTTGGGACTTTTGAAATTTTGTCCGTCCAAGTACCGAAATTCGGCAAAATTTGCATACACCCTGAACTACTGGAAAGATCGACCAAAGCGGATTGTATGTGCGTGTAGGGCATCGCTGCGCATCATGATGATAATAATGCAGCGACCGTTTCAACTCCTCCGGTGCGACCTGGGGTGACCTAGAGTTGGCGGGAAAAACTCACATGCATGAAAAAACCTACCTTTCTAAATTGAAAATTTTTCTAAGCATTAGCAGGAAAGGTCAAACGAGAATACATACATTTGTTGATAATAGAGCCTATAGATTAAATTGGTATATATGTTGGCGTTACAAAATCCCGAAATCGTACAAAACTGAGTATTGTATGGGTCATTTTGTACAAAACTAGTTTTGTATGGCTCCTTGTACAATTCTAGTTTTGTATGGCCTCACTCGTGACAATTCTCAGTTTTGTATGGCTGTTGACTGTACAATTTTCTGTTTTGGAGACGTACTAAAATTGTTTCAATAGGATTTGGCAACCTTTTATTTATTACTATTCTAGTTTATACATAATTCCAAGCATTGAAGCTTTAAGAATTAATTCCCTAATAATTACATGTAAATAATTCCGGTGATTATCTGTGGTAAACCTTAAAGACTTAGAAAGTAAGTTGGAATGCTTGCATTGGAACAGATTTCTGGAGCGAGTTTCCAGCACTTTATGTTTTCGAATGGGGACAATAAAATAATAGACTTACTTTTTATCAATGTTTGCAAAAATTAAAAACCTACAATGTGTCATTCATGCAAGTTTTGATTTTCTAAGTTCTTTGTGCAATCCTAGTTTATGGGCAAAAATCAAAATTAAGTGAGATCTTACATGAAGACATTTTCTGACGAGTTTAGCTTTAGTTAGCACCCCCCCCCCCCCCCGCTGGTATTTTGAAATATTAATAGTGGAATTCAAATTCAGTCTAAATTTAGAAAATATGCCTTCTAGAAAATGTCATAAACCAACGATGCGTCCCGCCATCAGTTTTTGCAAGATTTTACTACTAGAGAATAATAACTAACATTTTAGCTTCTAATTTTAGTCTGCATTTGAATTCCACTATTAATATTTTACCCATAAACTAGGATTGCACAAAGGAAAACTTAGAAATCAAAATTTGCATGAATATTTTTGGTAGTCGTTTAATTTGCAGACGTTGATAAAAGTAGGTCTATTATTTTATTGTCGCCAATCGAAAACTTAAAATTTTAACTGAAACTCGCTCAGAAATCTGTTCCAATGCAAACATTCCAACTTCTTTCTAAGTCTTTAAGGTTTACTACAGATGATCACGGAATTATTTATATAATTATTGGAATTCATTCTTAAAGCTTCAATGCTTGGAATTATGTATAAACTTGAATATTAATGAATAAATGGTTGCCAAATCCTATTGAAACAGTTTTGTACGTCCAAAACTAGATTTGTTACGGTTTCTGCACATGTAAAACTAGAATTGTACGAGCAGTATGCCATACAAAACTAGAATTGTACAAGGGAGGCCATACGAAACTCCCAGTTTTCGTACCAAAATGGCCCATACAATACTAGTTTTTGTATTGATTTCTGGTTTTGTAATGTAACATCCATATAGGTTTTATCTGTGTTCGATTCTGTTGTGGGAGGTCCAGGGGTCCAAATTCCGACATGGTGTCATTTCAAGCTCTAAATTTCAATTTGGTCAAAAATGTTTATTTTTGCCTTAAGATGGGTCTAGCTTGGCTCTAAATACAAGAAAAACACGTTTTCTATACGACATGATGCTTAAATCGCCGAAAATAAACAATTTTTAAAAAATTTCCAAAATTTGCCTATATATATATACGTAATGTGTTAAATACAAAAGAACAAAAAGTGCTCCTTCGGGTTTTATGTAAAATACATATGACTTTTCTGTATTTAGCTGGCACATAAGCAAAAACTAGCCTGTAAAATATACATGAGTTCCGTAGGGAGGTTGTAAATTGATGAAAACAAGTTGCAACCGCTTAACATAGCGAGCTCGTCCTACAACGAGGCTCATATTGGCGT